>LUCM01001105.1:0-68120 GCA_008360955.1 Fasciolopsis buskii | reverse complement strand
GCTTGTATTGATTGGCCCTTCGATCGGATCGATAGGTATACGTGGTCCAGATCAACGTGTCTGTTTATCGATCTTTCCGAGGAGTGTCAAGCTTCGAGAAATTCCCTCGAATGCTTTGTTCTACCCTGGGCGACGATCCTCACGTTTTCGACGTTGAACTTGTGACCCTCCCGGTCTTCGTGAACTGAAATTAGAGAGTGTGGATCGTGCCTTTTTGTTGTCAATTCGTGCTCATGTGGGTATATTCATTTAACACAGGTTCGTCTTCAATGAGGATCTCTCGTAGAATGTGTTTCGTCTTTAACCTAGTTGGCTTAGTTTCCCAGAAGCCGAATTTGGCAGTTGTTTCTCAAAATTACTAATACGATGATTTCAGTTGTCCTCTTGGAAAGAAGCTTGTTCAACTATACGAAGATAGATATGGTTTCAGCGAAGTGGAGTGAAATATTTAGTTGAATTCAGTAGGCCAATCCGGATCAGTTACGCCCATCGGAATCGTCCAAGGTAAGTTTTTTCAGTACCACTTAAGTAAAAGTCCTACTCGGTAGCATATTGTTAAGCTCCTTCGAAACGGTGCTTCATGTGGTTCTGTCGGTGACTTTATTCACACCAGCTTTGACATTTAACATGCGAAACGTCCTTTCGCGGTTGCTGCTTTCTACTTCGTATTAATAACGGTTCCATCAACGGGGGAAGTATTTACTACCGTAGAGAAAGCAGCTGGAACGAGTCTCTTGCGGTTTGTATTTTTGTCCTGATATTTTGATCAAAGACTTGAGGTGCTTTATGAAGTGATTCACGATCATCGTCTAGCCTTAGTGTTTCCTGGTGATCTCAGCTCCGTTGACTTTAGTGGCAGTCATTTCGTTCTATTGTTTACTCAAATGAACTGCATTTAGTTTGGCTGAATTCACAAAATGGAGCATCGATTGATTTAAATAACCATTATCTGTGGGCTCAGTGCTAATCAGTCCGACGAAGAAAGGGAAGTACGCGTGTCACACTAATCGATAACCCTGATTCACCCAGCAAGAAAACAAGAGATGCAAGTGACACAGCTCGGGAGAAATTTTAAGACAATGTGAAACATCGAAATTTTGCATAACTGCGTCGAACTTAGTCAATGTAACTATCTTCATACACACTGAGCCGGATGCTTTGAAAACTGACGGGGATAGTTCCCAACAATGGTCGACCTTAGGGCACTTGGTGCGCAACGCATAGGTTCTCATGACAAGTTAGTCCATATAAAATACAGCGCCGGTTTCCTCCTCATTCTTAGCCCTCATATGGAACGCTCCTGTGGAGATCTTGGATGTCCAGGGGAGCTAAGCGGACAACGTCAAATGGCTTATCGACGTACACTGAGTGCCACTTGTGAGTAAGGTTATTTACAATAGATTTGAAAATAGCTTCTGACTCGGTCTCTAAGACAAACAGATTAAAATTCCTGTATCCATTGGCCAAAGGCTGATTATTAGGACCTGATCTGTGGGACCAGTTGGACTTGGAACCACACAGCATGTTTTGACAATGGCGCTAAAGCATGGGAGCGATAATAGATGGTTCAGGGAACTAAATAAAACATTCCCTTTTGTTCGAAGCTGACGGGGTCCCAAACTAACTGTATAACTCGTATCTTCCACTGATTATCACAACTGGCCTTCACAACTGAGAAAAAGTTTAGTAATCCTGTAGAATGAAGATGCCTGCCACACCCTTCTGTTGTATTTTCCTGGCACTCCGGATCGTAAACAGTTCAAGGTAATCAGTTCAAACTCACTGAAATTTATGTGAACACTCCTTGCAGCGACGGGCCTTGTGCGGTCGTTAAGGTTCATAAACTGGGCGATTCCATCGAACACTAACGTAACATCATTTATCAAGTGAACACTCTCTGACCTAGCGAGTTTTAAACTCGAGTAAATCGTACTGTGTGTATAGGGGAATTCAAGGTGCTGTGCAATTTTGATCAGAAAAGAAGTACTTTCAGGTATCAAAACCAAAAAGTTGACATGTAATGCAATAGAAGAAATGAAAAAATATTTCTGGAGTAGAAATCAATCGTCAGCTAGTCACTATGACAACTTTGATGAGCATTAGGAATCTACCTTTTATATGAAGTGCCGGTTTAGACTACACAACGAATGAGGTCAACTCAACACTAGAACAAACAATTATTTTGGTCACTTCATATCTTCATAGTTTTCTTTCTGAAGAAAAAGTCATCGTGAATGGCGATCTGGTAGCTTTTGACGATAGGAGAAACACTCAACAACTGAAAAGAGACGGTGATCTAAATATCTGTTTGATCGCTCTGTAGTCTTACTTATATCACAAATCATTTAGGGGTTTGAATACTTACGACTATTTAGAGCTTCATAGGACCTCTGAACAAACTTCTGGTAGTGTGTTATGGAAAGTTAAAAGAAGCGTCTAAGTTAAAGATAATCAGCTGAGAAAAACGAGGAAATATTTGAAAGTGACTAATGGATTTGATGTCAAGTGAAGTCTTTTATCATAAAATGTTTTGTCCACTTATATCCCTTCGCATCTTTATTCAGAAAGTTAAATACACTAGCATTCGTTCAAACCGTATTTCCTGCACGATATTGACGATTTACCTCTTTTAGTTTCCATCATTTGTGAGCATTCTCTTGACAATTTAATTCGGATTTTGTGTTTTTCTTTTTCTTCGTGACAGGAATTATTCTTTGATGAGATCACTCAGATTCTAGAACGATTCCCAGAGGATCACAAGGACAAAGACGGTACTCTGTTTTGGTCATCCAAAAGGAAGCGCCCACATGTTATCCCTTTTGACGATAAAAATGTGAGTGGATAATTTGGCGAGCCATTGCCCGTGAGTTGGTACGTGATGGGGTTGGTGGATGCGTATCCGGGTGAATTCAATCAGCGGGCCTCACTAAGTGAGCTGGTGCTGGTTAGTTGACTGACTGATTAATCAGTTAGATTAGGTGACGAACGTGCTTAAATAGCAACGTTATTTAATCGCATTTATCAGGGAGAAGGGGGCAGTTGCACCATGCCAGTCAGGCGACTCAGTTGCATCCAACCACCGCGTATATGAACTTCACTTTAACTGTTCTCACTCCATACTGCTTTCTGTGAAAATGGCTAGGTGTATTGGAGCGCTAAAATACCAGATTGTCGTTAACGACTGTGATCTGGTGACTTTCAAGTAATCACGGATAAGTCTTCTGAGAGTAGGTTTTAGAATTATAAATCGTTCAATCAAAAGTTCAAGGTGAGGCGACTAACGGAACGTCTTTGGTTCGAATCCTGTCATTACTGGTTACTTGTATTCAAAACCCTATTCATATTGTAGTATAATTAATGAATAAACTATATTCCAATTAATTGTTTACTTTTGAATTTGTTTTAAATCACGAACTTCTGTCATTTTAGCCACTTCACATGGATTTCATAATGGCAGCATCGAATTTGCGTGCTGATATGTTCAGTATCGGTCCGTGCCGAGACGAATCCTTCTTGAAGTCAACGCTTAAAACTGTCCATGTGCCAAATTACGTATCGTCCACGGATAAAAAAATCCTCATTGATGACATGGAGCCTAACGAGCAATCGCAAACTAATCCGGCCGAGGATCCTTTAAATGAGGAACGTCTAGCCAAAATTAGCACACAGTTGGAGAGTTTGGGTGAGTGGCCCGAATTCGAGGGTTCTTGAATTTCCATAATTTCTTTGCTACTGTCCAGAACCAGTGCGGTATTTTCCTGAATGCATGAGAACCAAGGCAATGCGCACTGGATAGGACATGTACTCTTTTGAGAAATCATTTCCGCTTGGTTGCGTCAGGTGTCACTTCCATAAAGCACTATTGTGTATTAACACTTTATTCCATGAAAATAAGCATTTTCGATACGCAATCTGATCAGAAATTAATTAATCAATTAACTCTCGCCGAAAGCATTAGCAGAAAACAGCAATGTTGCTTCTGCAGATCCTTAGGAATCGATGAGAAAATGTCTGACTTAGCAATTACGGGAGGTTATTTGCAGACATCACCCGATCACCTGGATGATTGTGTATCTATGTTTGGGATGCACTTGGCACCGTAAAAGTGTACAACACTGTTGCATAACTGGATAAGCTCAGAATCGAAAGTTGCTGTTCCAGAGAATGAACTCGAAGAAGTATCTAAGTTTTGTTGTTTGTACAGCTACATTTCATCGGCTAGTGGTTTATCGAATGATGTGACTTTTCGCCTATAGAAAACTCAGTGGACTTTTATTAATTTGGATAATCTGTGCCATCGACTTGATATCCTTTTATCAATCAAAAATCGATTGTATGCTGTTCCGTAAGATCGGTTTCGATCAGATTAATGAGGATTGCAGACAGATGGGTGAAGACCGTCGGAGTTTGTACATCGTTATTTTAGTAGGATTGGGGAACATTAGGAAGAGGTTTACTTCAGCAGTTCCGACGAAGAAACGCCGCAGATTTAACGAAGTTAAATTGATTAAGTCACATGTAGTGCATGCACGCGAAGTGTCCACTTCGCTGCACTCTGGCCTCCGAGGGAGAAACGGGTCGACTGATGGGCTAGGGTGATCATTCCCTGACAATGGGGTGGCTGTTATTTGTCCGGTCAGACCTCCAGATTTGGGTCCAACAACTCCACCATATCATGAACAGAGACAGTTAAAGTTATCAACAAACGTTGCATACAGTGTCGTTTCTTGCGTTCAAATTTTATAATCTTTTGCATAAATCACCTTCTTTGATGTTCATTTGTTTCCCCCTGTTGCAAGGTGCCGTAAGGTACCAGCGAAAACCACATTAAATCAGTGTAAGCTTAAAGGTTGTTAAAAACCAACCGAACTGTTGGGGACCAGCGTACACTATAAATTCTTTTAGCTGCGTTCACAGGATTAGATTTACGGCTGCTACGACACGTCACGTTTCTCCCAATCTGTTAACTGTGTATTCAGTTGACGAATAAAATCATTGTTACTTTCAGTTTGTGCTGAATCATTATTATCAAATTGGAAAACCATGAAGTCGAACTTTTCTATTTGAATTTGGAAAACATTGGGTTAAAAGTGGGGACCAAACGCTAGATAGTTTGTTTTCTTGTGCTGCACCCGGCAAGTACAACCGATGAATAATCCAAGCTCTCACGTTCGTCAGGATGACAAGAAGCCGGAGTGATCTTCACGTGTACACTTCACGCTTACATGCTGTCCCTCAGAAGGCGATGGGTGCGTCGCGCTCGGTGCTTGGCCGGAACGAATAGGTGAGCGCATAGGATAGATACTATCATGCGTGTGCAAGCAAACTGGTTGTGTTCTGACAAACATTTCATGGTACCTAAGGCTGACGGGACACGGAATCCATCGTCACGAATGCTGATTGGTATTCTATTCAACCTCGCCCACCTTAGAGCAGTCTTACGACTGATAAATGTGAAGGCTTTGTTGCTGCTAGAAGACCCTAAGTAAACCTCACGCGAAAAGGATTTACTTAGGAGTCAACCAAAACTCGTAACTGATGAATCCGTGTAACAGATCATTAAGTAAAGTCATTTTCTCAGATTTGTTTTTCTTTAACCGGTTGAAAAGAACGGATGTTTAGTCGAATCGTCATGGTTGAGAAACGATTAGATGATGTGATCTCATGTTTACTTCAAAAACTCATCTAACTACTGTCTCTCGAAAAGGTGAATCACGTAATTAGTCCGTAGATTGACAGCCTTTTGTAATTGTTCGAGCTGTTGCATTTACCTTGTTAGGTAAGCCCCTAGGTTGCGCCAAAGGACAATTGGCCGAATTCTGGTTGATTATCTGATGAAGCCTTACATGAGTCTGTCACTTCAAATTTCAGGTCATATTAGATGACCTTTCCATTATTGAAAAATAACCCTAAAACCTGCGAGACGCACCGTTTCCACTACACTCACGCATCAAACATATGATAAGAAAGTAACTGCTCCAGTAAGTAAGTACTCGGGTACGCTGACAAGCATGTAAGTGGGCAGAAAAGAGGGTAATCATGAACACCATAGCCAGGTATGCCCGAAAGAAAGCGCGCAGTTGCGCAACAGACCTGCCAGCGGGTATACCTGAAAATTGAAATCCTGGTGACACGAGCAAATAAATTTAATCATGAGCTAAGTTAGGTGGTTTATTTGATCACATGAACATTGCTAACTGAGTATGGTTGATCGATATGCCAGTTTACGGCTAGGTAGGAGTAACGATTCAGGTCATAACAACGTCAAATAATTTGACCTCAAGTAAATTACTTCAAGCAGAATGATGCAGCAGGCGCATCATGATAAAGTCGGCCATAGAGAAGCTGGGTCATGGTTGACCCCGGAGCAGAGTTATACAAAATTTCAGCGAAATTACTCGGAAACGCCACTAATCTGGCTTAGCGCGATTTCGTTTGCAAGCGTCTGAAATATGACCCTTCTTATATGGGCACATTTATGCATATGCGCTATAACGTGAACTGTTTATTCGTGGATTGCTGTTAAATGAGTGAGGAGGTATGCGCTCTCCAGATCCTGTGCAAGAGTGGCATGGTATTACCAAATACAGATTATTTTTGACATAAATCCTAATAGCTGGACATGATTCCGAAAAAAACGGTGGTCCATGAGTTATCAATGGTATCCTTCACGTGGAATTGGTTTCGCACCTCATGACAGTCCGTTGAAGTCCGTGGGGTGAGTGCTCTTTTGCTCGTTCATCAGAATCCTTGTCGTATGCATGACCGGTCGATTCGTTAACTAACGAATACTGAAAAAACAGAACCGATAGGTTTAACGTTCTTTGATTCCGAATACGAACCAGTTCAGTGCCAGTCAGCTGTTCTTTTGCAGGTTTACATTGCCCCAAGTGCATGTTAGTGTAATACCCTACCATTCTCAAATAAGAAATTAGAGAAAAAAAAACAATCTGAATTTATGCCCTCAGTTTGTTAGGTGTCAAGATATCCTCTCTAGGGAATTATAGTATCTTTCGATTCCGTGGTCTTGGTCACAACTGGCAATCCTTAAAAAGGCGCCTCATTCCCCATTGTATCGTCTTCATTTTCCTGTTTGCAGCTGATCAGTCTCGATTTCCAGTCCGTCTCATTGAATTCGAGAAGGATGATGACATGAATTTTCACATGGATTTCATTGTTGCTTCATGCAATCAGAAAGCTACCTGTTACGATATTCCGACAGTGGATCGATTAAAATGCAAATTAATTGCTGGCCGAATCACCCCGGCGATTGCGACCACAACCAGCATGGTGTGCGGGTTTGCTTGTTTGGAACTGTACAAGGTCAGTTGTAATACTATATTGATTACGCATGATCTAGGATACAATTTTTCCTGATCCTTATAAATTGGCTTAGTCGGCAACAAAGCCTCATTTCTGAGGATGTGGACACTTGACAAGATTTGAACAAGTTCCAATGTGAAGTTTGCGAATTCTAAAGAAACAGTAACATCTTTCCCCATAGCAGAAGGCTATGTGATTGGCACAGTGTTCATCTGGCATTATCAATACTCAGTTCGTCATTTAACAGCATGGAAGGCCCTGTAGCTGCTTCATCATTGTCAAGAAATACCAGAAGTGCACATTCACTGCCCTCGAAAATCATCATTCAGTAGTAAAGTTCTACAAGCCGTCGACAGCCATCTCTGTCAGCCTAACCGATCTGACGTGTTCCAAGTTCGAGCCTTTGTTCGAGGGCACAGTACAGTCACTTCTGACAATAAAGCAGACGAATGACACATCAATGTTTTTCAATATTGATCTAAGCTTTTATGCTGCGTGATGAACTATTTGAAAACAATATCCTTCTATTATTTTAAAATGAAGACTGGATAAAGCTTTTCGCGTTCACGGGCCGGACGACAAAGAAGCACAAGAAAACATGGTTGGATGTATTGATGAGTTGCAATGGATGTCTACCACTGTGATCACTTGAACACTGCCGCTGACGATAAGGACAATAAATCGCAAAGTCACGGCCGTAATTGATCTGATGATAATTACAATTCGAATTAAGATGGTAATGAGGATGACGATGATAATGCCCATGTTGCGGATGGTGATGAAGATGATGAGTCGAATGATGATTCAGATTAAGGTGATAATTCGGCTGACTATAATGATGATGTTAATAATTAGCTTAGGGAGAAAACACAAGTTGGCGAACAAACTCAGTCTCGGTGATTCATATTTATGCCATTACATCACAGTGTATTGGGAAGACTTTTTAGGAGGGATTGGATTAGTTACATAAAAATATGGATGGGAAAGGGATTTGTGGCATTACATGCATAACCCGAAGACGGATGAAGGTGTTTTGTTAAATGTTTTGTGGTCTAAGATTTGTTTTAAGACGGAAGGTGGGCCGGGAGATTTGAAGGGCCTTGACAAACTGTTTTTGAGCACACAGTGCAAGATTATGAAAACGGATCGCGACAACTTCCGCTGTGCTTGAGAGGTCTGTTGATTCCAGACCTTATACAGGGTCCGGAAAGCTTGCGAAACATTCACGGTGTGGTTAGTCTGTGCCAGGTGTGAAACGACTGCACTGGCAAGTGGCTTAATTGTTCTAGTGCCCAAACATACATGGTGGTGCCCACGGATGCGCTCAGACAAGTGGCTGGTCGTGCGGGCGATTGTTGTTGATCATCGTGATGGTGATGATGACGAGCATGGCATTTTCGATGACTTTTTGGTGTTATTTTAATGCTGAGCTCTATCACTGTGAGATAAAAAGTTGTCTTATTTGAAACCGGCCAGCCTTCTCACTTACCTGTTTTCGAATCTGGTTTTCATTAAACCACATTTAATTTTCTCTCTATAGATTGTTCAAGGTCACAAATCTTTGTCGCTGCATTCCAACGTATTGTTCGATCTGAGAGTTCCTTATGTTGCGTTTTATCCTCCAAACACGGCACAGAAGAATTTGTGCGGTAAAATGGAATACACCGTGTGGGATCAAATTATATTCAGAGGTCCAACCACACTAGGCGATCTACTGAGATATTTCCAGGTAGCTTTATGTTTGCCCAATAGTGCATCATCCTGGTTTTTCAGACGCATCACGAATCGCGGGTCACTATGATAATGCACAAGAATACTATACTTTACTGTAACTTTATGGATGATGATGTAAACGAGGAATCCAGTTTACGGTGAGTTTTACTTTGTCGCTCTATGTTTAAAACAACATGTGTGGCGGTCCACGCATATATTTGAGAAAAAAACATTCGGCAATAACTAAATCATTATTTGTGTGTACCGGTTCAGGATGTCATGTGACAACAAAATTCCAAGAGCTCCGAAGCTACGAAACTGACGTAGAATCTTATTAGTCTACTGATTGATCCCCATGCAATATTGTGTCAGTAATCAAAACTATGGGATGAATATCATCTGTTTCATTGTTTGACACTCTGCTTAGGCTCGACTCCGGGATATACGTATCTGATTCGGACATATAAGCTAACAACCTACTAGCGAAGGTTCTGAATAGTTTAGTCAGTACCAATACTACGCGATCTAGCATCCTTTCTTAGCAGGTTTACACACGATCACACACCTTTATTCACAGCTGATGGATCCTAGTAAGAATGAAACAGCTTTACAGTGCTCCTATGTTCTTCATTTCGCATTTGAGCGGTGGTGCTCGCTGACTCACCCTCTCAAACATTTCCATATGCATTGCAATTAGTCCCCCAGAGAAAAATGTCGGAGGTTGCTTGCAGGATACATTTTTTGTCTACCGCGGCACCTTATGATTTAAGTAACTGCCTAATCCAATTAGTTGGTGAACCGGTCAACACTTAGACTACAGTTAAAATAATCTGCATTTTGTCCTACCTATGGTTTCGTAACAATCAATGTTAACACCAGCCTACAAACAATTGCAGAATTTTTTAAAGAGAAACCTGTTTTCGCCCAATTATTGATCCATTGGTTGACGCGCAAATGTTAGAGTAAAATGTTTTCGTGTATTTTGTGAATTTCTTGGAAAGGCCATATAATATGGTAAGATTCGGTATTCACTTTCAATGCTCCTTATCTACTTTCCCCTGTCTCATCCATGCGCAAATAGTTTGGAGAGCCTGCTTGAAGCGAGACAAAATCACCCTGTTCCCGCCGATACAAAGGTCCTGTTCTTTTATGTGCGATGCGCAGACAAAGACGGTAAAGGCATGGCCCCTCCAACAGTTCGTTATCAACTGGTCGCATAGAAGCCATTCAGTGTCCCTCATTCCATTTCATTTGTGGATTATCCTTCTTCTTGACCCGTTTATCCGGCACATTAATTCATGCGCTAACGCCTTCTTCCGGTGTTGTTCGTAAAACTATTGTTTGAAATGCCCGAAAGATATGCTAACCATCGTTTATTTGTGCAAAAACAGTGGTTTCTAATCCTTAGCATTTCTAACTACCTGAATTCCTGGTGAAACGTGTGAAGTGATGCAGTTTGTCCTCCGTATTGCCAATCATTGAATGTGTCTGATTGATCGAGTGTTTCTCAGGTATCTTAAATTCGTTCCGGCGGCCAACGTTAGGGATTTTCATGGCACTGTGGAGACTCTGAACATTTCCCGTCGCCCCGGACGAGCAAACGATAGGGATGTTGAACTAGCTAGTTGGGTTAGTTGACCAGCAGTTTTTCCGGTCTTCCCAAAACGTAAAAATCACTTATGACGGTTAGACCTCATCGGATGACGTCAAGCTAACTTAAGATAGAGTGCTTCAGACAATTATTTAATTGCTGCATAGGACCAAGTCTGATCGGTTAACTCACTTGCTGTCGCCGACTACGTTTCGACGTGATCTGCAAGTGCTGCAGCGAGGCTGACGAGATTTAAGAAAAGAAGCCAAGCATGTTCGGTTTAGATCTGATTTTTATTCTTCACTTTGTACAAGGCATCATAGATCCAGTCTTGAAGTTTTCAGAAATATTCTATTTGTTTGATATTAATAAAGTTTTCTTGTTACTGCATACAATGAAATTGTGAGAAAATAATCGAGACAAGCATCTTCTTAACCTTGAAACTAGGTTAACAAGCCTGCGTTTCAGAAGAATCAACATCATTCCCATAATTGACCAACACAACTTACGTGCGGGGATTGCGCAAGCATGCTATCATTGAGACCTAGGTAACTGAGCTGCACGCTCAAAACCTAGGTGGATTATTCGTATTTTGCCTGCCAACAAGTACAAAAGTAGCTCGTGGTGAAATTCAGTTTAGATCACCAAGAAACTCCGTAGAGTAGTTTTCCATTCTTTACCGGACGCACTACGTATGTCAAAACTGTCTCTCCCATGAGTAAAACCTGCTCCTGATCTCACCAAACGTCGCAAGCCAAGAAGTATCCGGAGGTTGTCAGGACGAACAAAACAATGGGACCCATCCGTCTCCAAATGCTTTTCGCAAATCTAGAATCTCAAGTTTAGTTGGCTTGGTATTAGGCTATTTTGTGTCCAGAATATCAAACACTGGACTAAAAAGACCCGCAGGGATCAACTTTACTACACTTTCGAATGACTCTGTATTGACTACCTCTCTCTTTGTTTTCCATGGTCATGTCAAGCATTACATCACTAAGGCTAATTACAAAATTACCTCTTTCTTCAAAATGTCCGCTGCTAGTCCTTCCATTGTCCCATAGAAAATTCTCAATCGCGGTACCGCCCAAGATGCCACACTTATCACTAATTCCACGAACACATTTCCATTTAACCCTTTGATTACTGATCACTGGTGTCCAGCTGTCATCATTCCAATTGCAAAGACTCTCAATCTGTGATCAAACTGAACGGCTTCGTCCTACAGTTCCTACGTTTTTTGCGCACGAGACTAGTCCAAAGGTTATTCTCATCCACCTTCAAGAGCCTCTGACCCTGTACAGTTTTGCAGAAACCCAAAAGTTTTGTCTTTTATGCTATAGCTTTCCCGATTCGTTCTGTCACTATTTTTTATGGTTTATAAGCTGCCCGACTGCTGGTTACCCTACAGGCCTAAATTCAGCACTTCAGTCTCATCCTCTTCAGAGATTCGAAGCTTATGATTGTCCCACACATTCTTTCCAGGCTGTGTTGCTGCCTTTGGGTGCAGCAACTTAGTAAACATTGTAAGCTCCTCCTGTCATACTCCAAGGCGCTCCACAACTTCATCTTTTAATTCTGACCTGTATTTGCAAAATTTCGCTTTCGTTTCCGCTCACAGTGGTTGCATACGCAGATAACGTTTTGATTTGGGAAACTACATTAGATCCGCAAATTCTGTGAACTTTAATGATAGCCTTTCTCAGTTAGATTATTTATTTTTCCGGCTGGGTCTAAAACTGATATCAGCCAAACGCCTTCAGCGTGTTATCAATCCTTCTAGCCTCTTTTTATGTGCGCATCCTGCTACACTGGATTCTAAATTCCCACCCGGATTTAGTTCTAATAAATGTGTGAGTCCAAGCCGATCACCAGCCTAAGATGGATTTCTCCCACGTTATAATGTGTAGGCAAGATGAAACTTTAAGCCGTTCAGATAAGAAAACTCAGGTAGTCCTCAAACACATTGCAAAGTCTAAATAATAGAAGGACTGAACGTTGCTTAGCTAAACAGACTTCTTGACGAACACGAATGTGGTAAACTTCCCCTGCCCAGATTTCGTGATCGTGGCTGATGATTATTCTTAATTAAGTCAATGCATAGAACAGTAAAAATTGGTTCTTCTCGCACATTGCTAAGACAGCTTCCGTGGCAGGTGGTATTGATAAGTTTATAAATCAGCAAACAGTCGAACAGTAAATCTGCATACTTTCGTTATTACTTCAACTCGTTTGTCACTTAAGGGGTCGAAAAAAAGCCAAATAATTAGTGGAGAATAATATGCAAGCATCTTAATACTAAAACAAATAACTTGAAGTGTATTGGACTTTTATTACTGAGGGGAACTAAAATCAGTCATTAGGAAAGGACTCCGGGACAGCTAGTTATAGGCTTATTGGGTTCATTTGTTACTTGCATGGCTGTTCTCGCAACAAAGAGGATGCGTATGAATAAATTACAGAGCAGCATGAAAAATCTGTATTTACTAGATATCATCTCAGGGAAAACGAAAATTCGAAAGTGACTGGATATGGCATGTGAAGTTTTATTATTCAACAGCAGTGCTGTAAGAAAGGTCGATTATTCCATTGCGAGATGATGGTGGACGGAATTTCTTAAGACTAGACAATAGATTGGACGTGCTTAGAGTGCGTCAAACTTAAGCATGGCTGTATTACTCAGAGTTTTAGTGTATTTCTAATGAGCAGTTGGCCCACTGGCAAACCGCATATTTTCCGTTAAAAAACGTCTCGTTTCACTGTGTGCACCAAAATTAGAGATACGGCTCCGTCAATTCCTGATAGTCCCACCTAAAACTTATGCGTCACGTGCAGTCAGCATCCAACTTATCATTGGTGAATCACGAAAGCGTTTTACAACTGTATCGCTTTTGTTAGACGTCATTAGCACTGCATTTTCATCCCACCTGAACCAGGATGCGAATTCGGGATAGGCTTTCGAAAGTTCATTGAGATTTGTATTATCTGACAAGTTTCCACTACTAGCATGTACGGTCATATTCGCTGGATCAAAATAACCTAGTGGCATCATTAGGTGACTTCTTTGCAGGTGGTGTATGTACCACAAACACAGTTTGACTACTTTATTAATGTGAGTAAATGGAAATTCGATATTATAACCACAATAATTAATGGAAGTGAGGCAGTTGTACAGTGCTTCCTTGGTTTCATAAAGGTGAATAGGAAATTGATATCGCATGGTGAATAATTATGCATAAAACAATCTATTGCTACTACCACTGCTACTACTACTACTACTACTACCACTACTACTACCACTACTATTACTACAATTACTACCACTATTACCACAACTACTACTACGACTACTGCTATCACTACTACTTATCCTACTACGACTATTACTACGACTGCTGCGGCTAACATTACGACCACTACTATCACTACTGCTACTACTACGACTACTACTACTACTACTAGTACGACTACTGCGATTACTACGACCACTTCTACTACGAATACTACTACTACTACTACCAATACTACCACTACCACTATTGCTAGTACTACTACGACTACTACTACCAGTACTACGAATATTACTACTACTACTAGACGAGAGTTGTTAGATACTCATTTAGACCTCCCAAACTTAATTTCCTTTTTTCGTTTGCGGACAAATGATAAACTATCACGATATGCGGTCCACAGCAGCAATGTATTCTCCATTTAACGAAAACAAATTTTGACTAAAGAGGCATTTCTTCCGGCTGCATTCACTGAAGGTCATTGCTATTTAAACTTAAAATGAATAATGTGTTTCGCATATTAAAACAGAAATAGATGTTTATGATCAAGGGGTCAGCTCTTCTATTGTTTAAGCATTGCAGTTGATTGCTTGCTTGTAAACACATCTTTGAAATGCTTTGATAAAAAACAATGAAGCAGAATGGAGGTTTAGCGCGTTTACAGGGAATCTCCGCATGGAAAGTTTTGGGATCTGGTATTGACAGTAACCAAAATTTCCTGAAATTACCGGCATGAAACTCCTGCTACTATCAGATGTAACTGCTTAAGTGAGTTTCTAGAATGGCAACACATCTGTTTATCGTTGAATTTTCATGTGAGTTTCATGCTCACCACGGTCCAAATAAGTGGCAGCAGACATTCAGACAGATAACTGTAGTTACTGAATAACCAGAATGACAGACGCTAGCTATTCTCGAAAGCGGGCTAAAGCAACAGAAAATAACACTGGTCTCTACGTTTCTGCCAAATTTGCTAAAGCATTATTCATGTCGACGACTCATTTCTATTGGTGCTAATGTTTCCGAGAAAGATGAAATTTTTTCCATCATGCACTTGTTTGGTTGTCTTTATCAGATACTAGATCTATGCGTTCCTGCTTGTCCCACACCTTCTGATCCAGAGCAGTGCTCGGCTGTGGTTTTTCCGCGTGTAATCACGTCGTTGCCATATCAACACCTCGATATATGCATTTCTTCTGGTCGTTGACACTATTCTCTTTTCTGTCGATCATGCGGACTTTGCTAGCTGCGGCTCCAGGACCCCATGGAAGACGTCTGCGAATTGTATAACGAACCTCTTCCATATGTTTTTTTTAAATTCTAAAGTGTGGTCGTTACGTGTTAAACCTAGGGCGATGCTGACACCAAGGAAAACTTGCTGATCTGGGTTTTCAAGCGTCAGCGAATAGACCGGTCCAAACTTAATTTCAGTTGGCGAAAGCCAGTTGATATCTAAGCGAGCAAAGAGATAACCTTGTCGACTCTGCGGCTCCAAGCAAGAATCGAAAGTCTTAGTGATAACTGACAAGGAAGTACTATTTCATTTACTGTTTTGGTAAGGAATTTCGCACAGTCAAACCTGGCCATCTCCAGGTCACTACAGGTATGTCTTACGGAGAGTGCTTTTTGAGAGCAGTCGCAGAGTTCCGTCTCTATTTAAACATTTTGATTTCCTACGTAGAGCTAACAACTACTTTAGGAGTGATGCGTGTGTTTGCTGCTTACTGTGCTTAGCCTCTTCGTTATTCACAATGTTTCGATCAATCCCGTGAGGGGACGTTCATTTTGGTGAACTGTTTATGCATCACTGACAAGTCAAGACATTCATCGAGGAAAGTTAACACATTTTTACAAGGATTAGACTCATCTATAGTGGATAATGTTGAACATGTGACATAAATGTACAATATTCACGCTGAACAACGAATTGAAATATTCCAGTCACAGGTCATGAGTGACGTGAGGTCCTAACTCCTCTTTTCAGACTGAACGACCTTATATCCCTCTTTTTCATTTGGGATATTGAGCATAGTTCTCAAGAATCCTCAAATATTGAAATACAATGTAGATGTAAAGAACACTTCAACGTCTGTCTTTATTTTGTTTGTTTGATTCTCCCTATGAGTAAATTTATTTATGCCATTCTTTGGTGGCATAAAGATGATCAAAGCTTTGGGTATCACATGAAATAGGAAACCATTCGAAGGAACTCAAGATAAATCGGTGTACTACGTTTTGTTGTAAAGCTTTTGTGGACACTGCATTTCTGTTGCCGTAATGAAAATACATAAGTATGCAGTGTTGGTCGATGCGATTTCAATGGAGTAGATGAAATGCTCAGAGCGATTAGCCTTAGTTTAGGAACGCAACCAAATGGAAACTCGAGGTCGAACAGAACTGTGCTAGAGGAGTCATATTCAACGGAACTGATGGTGTTTTTAACCGTAACATCATTGTGGATTTATATCATATGTTTCACGCACATCCAACCTGAAGCAAATGTGAAGGGACATAGTTAGTGCTGTCAGCACTCGGTTTCGATAAATATTCTATGGAGGGGTGAAATGTTAAGGTTAGTGAGAAAATCGTTTTAAGTGAATGTAACCGTCGAATGAACTTCTCTAGTCGATGGTTGATTAGACTGAAAATGCTCCGTGTTCAGACTAATGGGTTTCGGAGAGCTATCTTTTATAAATAAGCAACATCATGTTAACATAAGACGTCATCATGCATTCTTGCCCCTATTGTTAGAATCGTAATATTTAAGAATGAAGACGTTTTTCTTGATTAACAAGCGTTACCATAAAGCCTTAACGTGAATTTTGAATGAAGCTTTACGAATATCAGGAACAAATGACTTAAGGAGTGTATCGAAAAATTAATGCACCATGTATTGGTTTTAATTGTGAGTGATATAATGCTAATAACACAGCGTTGCTGTTAGATGTAATGTGCCAACGTTTCGACTACCGTGGATAGTCTTTCTCAAGGCAAGTTTAGAACATGCCAAACAAGACAGAAACGTAAGTCCGTGAAATTAACCCCGCAAAAGATGACCGAGGAAGGACCACCATCAAAAGTCAGAAAACCTACAATAATGAACAAAAATATCGTAGTGAACATATCCAGCAGACCGTTGACGTCTATAGAGTTACATTTACTACAAAAAGGTCTGAATTTCAATCTCCGGAGAAAACCGCTGATGGCCGAGGAAATTGTGCCAATACTGGAACAAGCGTAATCGAACCTCACGGAAATAAACGCCAATCAAGCTAGACTGAGGATATGTAATATTCTTAAGAACCAACAGCCAATTGCACTAAATATCACAGTGGAGGAAAAGAACGTACTAACGAGCCTAAAACAAGGTCGAACAATCCACATCACAAAAGCGGACAAAGAGAATGTCACAGCTATTCTGAACAGATTGGATTACGAATCAAAGGGCGCCGAGCACCTGCAGGATGGGCCTTATGAAAAAATGGAAAAGAAGAAAGTGAACGCATCACTCAACAAATCAAAGGCTCATGCAAACAAGTACCCATCTGGCTTGAAGGAAAAACTTGGGAAATCTTTGTGGTTCTCATTAACACCAACAACAAGCAGGCCGGGGAGATTTTACGGCTTACCGAAGATACAGAAACCCGACATACCCATTCATCTAATTGTAGACTGCACTTCTTGCAGAATGTACAAATTGGTAAAATATTTCGGTAGATTATTAAAACCCTATCAGGAGATAGTAGTAAGTCATATCAATGACATTTTCGAATTCGCCCATATGCTGATAGACTTTGAACTATAAAACGATGAAGTTCCTGTGAGTTTTTGGCATTCATAGAAAATCCACACATTCGGATAAGTATATGGACTTCAGTTCAGCTCATCCACAGTGCGTGAAACGGACACTTATTTCCTCACTAGCCAACAGAGGTAAAAAGCTATGCAGTGATGATACCGGCCGTAAAGAAGAGTCTAGACTACATCTTGCAAGACAATCACTCTCCGCCAGGCTTCATAAGAAGACAACTGAAAACATGCATTGTCAACAACTAAGACGAAAAAGGAAAAGAGAGAGAAAACGGCCTCGGTCGGAATTCCGTACAGATCGGGTAATTCGGAAGCAATAAGAAAGGCTCTCAGTGACTGTGATATTCACACTTTCTTCCGGATGGATAACATTTTAAAAGCCGCCTATCAAAGGCTAAAGATCAAGTCGGTGTGCAAGACCACAAATCAATTGCAAGGAATACCCAGCAGAATACATTGGACAGACCAGCAGACAACTGATGACACGGATAACAGAACACAGAAAGAAAGAAAAGTGCAGACCTTCGGATAAGGCGGTCTTATCAAAACCTGAGCGCGATTCAGCCATCGCTCTGCATGTCATAGCAGAGGGACAACAGATTATGGAAACAAAAGTACTCCAACGTGGATTCAGAACCCGCACTGAACGTAAATTTGCCGAGGCTCTGGCAATAAGCCCCCACCCCACATGCATCAATCGGAACGACGGAGCAGAGATTTCGGAAATATGGACAGTTCTAACATCTTTGGGAAACAAACATTCCAAAGGTCACCACGCTAGTTGACCCCATCACCAAGGTGACGCATGACGTGAAGGGCAACTGATCTCTCACCCGACCCACAGTTCAAAGTACACACATTCTCGAACACAGACCACTAAGCATCAGTTGGCATGTGAACGTTCCCTGAGCCAGCCGACTGCAAAACTTGCCTTGAGAAAGACTATCCACGGTAGTCGAAACGTTGGCACATTACATCTACCAACAACGCTGTTATTAACATTATATTATTCACAACTGAAGCCTTGCGAACATCGTCAGATTAATCAATCCAACAAAACAATTGCCGACGAAGGACCTTTCTGTATAGCTGAGGGTATTGCTTGCGTTATTGGGACGTTAATTGCCAACTTCCATGTTCAAAGCTATCTCTGCTAGAATCATCAATCGGCCTTTGTCGTTTCAGGCTACACGTTCCAGTTGTGTTATATCCCTTTTTGGCCAGTTTGTGTGCAGTCACCTGACAGTCCGGTACAGCCTCACGCTGACCTACGTAGACCAGTAAACAATGAGACGCTTGATGACAAGCGGTAGCCGGTACATCATGCCTCCAAGATAGCCCAGTGGTGTGCTCTCGCTTCTGATTGATGCATGACCACCAACTAGAAAACTGTATGGACCGTTACAAGTTATCCTCTGAAACGTGTGTTCTGTTGAAATTGAATGCTGTTACAATACTGTGGGACGACATGAGCTGCCGTTTTGACCTATCGGCTCCAGCCACGCAAATATTTTCAAATCCAGAATAGAATGGAGAACTTCGGTGTAACAGGGAGTTTTGGTGTTTGCTTCTTTTTTAACCTCATTGGGAATCACGTCGACTCCACTGATGTGGCCACGATCGATCGCGTGTGTACGAATATACCGCGCTGCATAGGCACAAACACGCGTAATTGATGTTGGACAGCAAATTATGGCGCTGAATGGACACGAGCACACACGTGCACATACACGCACATGCACCACGAGCTGTGAAGCTAATGAGTCAGCCCAGGTCACACATTCTCATGTAAATCTGTGGTGTACACATACACACCCATGGGTCATATTCCGGCCTGCTAAAAGACCTTCATTTTGTCCGTGGGACTGTGTCATGTAACATGCCATTACAGTTCTTTCCTAGCATTCTTATGCTTTTACTGCGATAGCGCAGACTTTAACCATTGTAATGCTCTTATCAATCAAAAGCTTAGAGTTTTCTAATTTCCATTCAAGAAGAATGCGCATCATCAGATGACAATTAATACTACTAATACAGATGATACATGAGATTGCACTGTTGTATTAGTCTAAATTTTAAAACCAGTAATCTTGGACTGGCGTATTCTTGTTTCGGTTATTACCTCACTTCAATGACTAATAAAAGAGAAGAACGAGTTATAGTGGAAAATGAAACCTAAGATAATAAGTTGATCAACCATATAGGGAAACTATGGATTTCAAGTCCAAGAAGGCCACAGGCTGAATCATTAAGTCATATTACCTATTGTTTCCAATCATGTCCTGGGGGGATCTCATTGACCCCAACTCGGCAGCGTAATTGGACCCACACAGGATACTCTGCTGGTTAAGGATTTTATAATTTTTGATATCATCGATGTATCGCCTCAACCTATCCTCCAAACCTTGATACATGCCAAAAACGTTCCAAACACCTAACCCGTTCACATTTAGTCCCTCTACTAAGGAGTGAACCCCAGGATCTAATATCTTACGTCTAACCTGGGAGTTACTGAGAGACTGCCTTACCATATTTTATCAACATTGTGATGACAACGGTGTTCAGACACCAAAATCTATCCTCAACTGCTCTGTTTCTGAGCGGTATTGCAACTGTTGTGTACACGCTACTCTTGATCAATAACTCGGTATCACACTGATGCCTCATATGCCTCAATTTAGTGAACGACAGTGGAACAGACAGTATATGCGACGGTATTTCACTTGATTTACGGCCCCCTGGTGTGATGTAGCTGTCCAAGTAATTAAATTTATCTATAACAACTAACCGTTTCCCTGCATGCAAGAGGTTCTGTTGCCCTTGATCACTGCCAAACTTAATACTAAAATGCGCTACTCTCTGAAACAACAGACAAATATCACTGATTAGCTTTTTGTCCAGACATGCATCCACATGGATGTTTTGGCCTACTGCCAAACTGCGATAAGTGGTGTTTGTAAACTTTACTTTTGGCACTCCTGGAAATTTATTCTCACAGTTTTAATTGACCATCTTGTTGGATGAAGATCAACTAGGTCAAATCACGGTGGGTGCTTATGCTGCGATTATACTGTGCAAGCAGGCGGTACGACAAAAGCTCAGCTGATCCCTACCGCTGATTTCGGGGTTGCTGCCCCTTTTTAGGTAGGCATGCCTTGTATAGAGATGACTGATTGGGAGAGCAATGCGTATACATGCCTAGCAGACTGCAATAACCGCGAAACCGATAATGGCCTTCCGCGGAAATTTTATCGCACTATGCGTGTGCACACTCACTGATACGTAAAGGCCACAAAAATTTACGACCATCACGTGACAGATGGCTGCCGAAATAGAAAGTGTTACGACCCGATTAATTTAAAGCCTCATACCCGAACTGTTCAGCAAGTAGAAGTGCACAAACTCAAGAAGGTCACTGATTTAACTACTGACCGCAATTCACTCCACCCCCCTTCTAAAGCTGACCACCGCGTTTATAGTCACAGTGTAGACTGTGGCTTTCGGTCATTTTCTTTATATAACTCACGAAGATGAAGAGCTTGGGACCTAAGTAGTTGTAAATAATTCACTAATATTTGCCCCAAGCCATTTGCATTCAACAAGAAGCCAAACAAACTATATGGTGCAGAAAATCATAATTCTACGCTGAATAGCTCTCACAATCATTCCCGTGGAAAATGTACCTCTACTTGGACCATTGACATATCAGTGACATTGTCATTGCACTTTGCTTCGGATGCGATTGTTATTTCCGATGCTCAATGAAATTTGTTGGGCAGACCTGTCCACATACTAGAAGACCGTATCGCTCCGGGTGTTCCACGTAAACATGTTTGTCATTTGTTGGTAAGGTCCTGGGTGAGTTATCTTTCTGTGACTATTTGTCGATCATTAACTGTTATATATCTGCCCTCGATCAGTTGAATCCACTGGGCGTCAAATGAATAGATTAACGGAATTTGTAACGATTTTCACTCAGTGAATTCTTTAACTCGTCTGCTGTTAATTCAGCCTTACAGTCAAGACCAAAACAAATTGGGCCTGCAGATAAATCTTGTCACAATTATTCGATCTCAACTGATCTACCTCGTGTGTCAGAATTCCACACTTATACACAAGCTGATGCTAAACTGAGGATGCTGAAGACCGTAGGTCAAGTGTACGTGTGTGATTTTCGGGGTTTTTCAAGGAATTGGATCCCCTAGGAAAAGGGATGGAGCGGTCACTTAAATAGGCTTACATCTGGACAAGATATGTGCTAAAACAATGTGGTTGAATAAACCATAACGCCCACCAATAGAAAGATCCTTTTCACCGTTACTCATTCTAACTCTAGCAAGAAAAATTAGTGCCAAATGAAATTAGTAACGATTTAATGACATCCGTCGACGTGAGTCTCTAATGCATAGTTTTACCTTACGTTTACTTCGCGGATGTGTTGTGCAATCTTGTAACGAAGGCAAATACTTTAGCATGAAAACGCGAAAAATGGTTTCACAAAAACCTAGCTGCTTACCTGAGAAGAAAGGAACAACCACTTTTCAGAAGAACTCGTTTGTTTTGTATTCCCCAGAAAATTATTTTATTTTCTAACCCTACTGAGTAAAGTCCGTGCAGCATTTGAGCAAATTTTGATTTATTGGTTGGCCTTTGCAAAACATTGACTGTGGTTGTATAATGATGACGAAATAGGCGGCTGCTGTCGAAATGCCTATAAATTCTCACTACCGTTATTAGATTTTCATCATATTTTCCGTGCACCACTCCTATTTTTATTGTATTTTATGTCACAGATTTTTGCGTACAAAAATGTTTCGTTCCGCTCAAAAAAACTTGGGAGAAAATAAGAAAAATGTTGTCCCCACCACTTTGTAAAAATGAAATATTAAATGGTCAAGGAATAATCAGAGCACATTATAATAGGCTGATCAGGAATTCGGCTGAAATACGGTCATGGTTCGTCAAGATGCGTGCTAGATATGGAGTAGTGGTGGTTCTATAGATATGGCTTCTAGAGGGTAAGGAACGAAGAGTGGATCGTGTTGAAATATAAGAGCGGCACTTTAAAAGGCCGTTGTGTAGTTGGGTGGGACCTGAAAGAATTTTGTGACCGAATTTCTTATATGCTGATAGGTGGTAGTCAAAAATCGAAGGACAGCTCACTTAGTAATATGAAAGACATACGATTAATGATTGACAGCCCCCGACGAATTATTTTGGTCTTTTTTAAGTTGACCTAGAAAAATAACAGGAGAAAAATAAAGAAGGATTGGAAAAAATTGGTATACGGAACGGTAGATGGTGCCTTGTTTTACCTTGTAGTGTTGAAGCCTCCTGATTTGAAATGACAATCGTCGGAGATTCTTCACAAAGATAGAAATGTGAGAAGATCACTTCAGATTTTTATCAATAGTAACTCCTAGATATTTCACAGATTCAACCCTAGTAAGTGTTTCTGAGTTGACGAAAGATGGTCCGGATGAGTGGGCTGACCGAGAGAGAAGGGATAGACATTCGAAGCATTTAGATGTGTTGATATTTAAATCAGCTTGTGCAGAGAAATTGTAGATAGAAGATAAGTTGTTGGGAAAACTTTGAGAATCATCGTTGTTCGAAACGGCTTGAGAGAGGGCAACTTCATAAACATACTTAAACAGATGACAGGGTGAGCTAGTTGATAACTCGCTGATACAAGTGGAGAAAAGAAACAGTGAAGCGACAGCACTGTGAAGCATTTCTGTGTTGTTAAAAAACGGTTTTGAAGTTTTACCGCCCATTCATGTGAATTGGGTTCGGTTAGTAAAGTAATCAGACAGCCATGCTAATAAGGGCCTGAGACAGCCAAATGTTTCCAGTTTGTGAAGAAGAAGTGACCATGGGGCCCAGTCGAATGGATACGAATAGTCCAGAAAGGCGTAACGCACAGATTTCATCGATGTGCTTAGGGTTTAACGAACAGGGGACACGACATCGTCCAACGTGATCCTTTCAGATTTATAGGCAAGCTGAATGGGGTCGTCAAGAGGATACATCGAAGTGCGCAGACACTTAAGCACAGCACGTTCTGCCAGTTTAAGACCAAAAGATCTTAAGGCATTGGAGCGAAAGCCTTTAGCTAAAGTCATGGAACTGCTATATTTGGGATGGGAACAACAGTGATCGGTCTCCAGCAGTCAGGGATAGAAAACGAGCTTAATGATGAGTTAATCAGAGAAGTAAATGCATCCATCAGGGCCACAGTAGCATGCATGAAACTAGTTGAGGGCAGACTCTCAGGACGAGCCCCCGCGGTAATTTTAGTTGTGCACAGAAGGTCGAAATTAATCTGATAATTGATCATTTTGTTTGGTAAAATATGAAATAAATACGTTTGCCACTGCGTAATTGAATTGATTTACACCAATTTTGAGTGACTCGATTCGGATATCTTTCAGAACATGGCATGATGCAGCCTCATCAATGACTTCCGTTAATCGACCGAACGTCTCTGAACTCTATGCTTGAAATTTTCTGTCTTGGATCAACTTTTTTGGATGGATAGATCAGAAGGGGGGAATCTTATGCATTATGCAGAAAAGGAAAGAAGAGACGTTTGTTCTTTTTTCGCCTCGGATATCCTCCATCGATTCTAACTCTCGACTGCTACTACCATATCCCATTAACTATAGTGGGAAAAGTCACGTCAACCAGACGAAAAGTTGATTCACTAAACCAAAAACAAACACTTCTATTAGCTCTCTTTAGTCAATATTCAGTGATCGATCGGTTCGTCGGCTAATTCGGCCCATCGCTATTAATTCAGCTCATCATGTGGTTTTGTACTCATTGGATCAAGCGAATTAACCAGCGCGATGTGGTCGCAGTTGTGCGGACCTTTGGTCAGGATAATGGCTATGATCATTCCTCATCCACTACCCTTACATACGTAAGCACAGATGGGTTCGGGCGTCGGATTGCTTTTATTTCAACCAATGCTTGTGCTAACAGGCAGTTCTCGATGGGAAGACATTTGGTTTTCTGGACGATCGTCACCAAACAATCTATGCAAATATCTCGAAGGTCCAACGGTGACTTTGGGTATGCCAGTATTTTTCTCATGGTTCATTCTCAGGCCAGTACAGTTATACTTACCTAGAGATGGGTGAGTGAGGAAGAGCATGCATACTACCAAGTTGGTTTGTCACTCTGTTGGTTGGCCAACCAATTGATTGGTTATTAAAGAGAAGGGAAGAAAAATAAAGTGGGTGTCTTCGCTCATCGGTCCAGGCCCTGGAAAGCTGTAGCCATCGTAATTTAAATTATCGACCTTTGGCTAGGAGGGTTAAAAGGCGTGCGTTGTTCTTTCTCACCCAAACACTAAGTACCAACTTACCGACTACTTCCGCTGCCTTCAACCTGCCGTATTTAACGAATTCCGTCTAGTGTCTCTGTACTTTGTACGTAAGACGCAATCCATTTTCTGCTCTGCTCCGGCAGATAAATACAGTTTTAACTGCTAGGGTATAAATCACCAGAAATTGGCCAGTCAAATTTTGCGCGTTTTCAGATGGTGAAATCCCATGTTTGATGTAATGAATAATAATAAATGCAGAATGTAGTGGACATTATTCACAAGACTCTTCCATTCGGCAGGAAAGAGTACCATAAACAGTTAACTTAATGATAATAGCGATACCGGAGCCCTATAACGGTTCCGCCTTAAACTGTCCCCTTTCAATGACCGGGAATGTGATTTGACATCCACGAGCAGATCTCTATTTATTTCAGCTTGTGTTCATTGATCACACGTGATGAGTACCATAAATGTTTTCAGATGGATTTGTGTGAATTTCAAGTTCAAACGAATTCCGAAACACATCTCATCAAATCGGGACAATCTCAAGAACACGTTACGAGCGGACCATTGAACAATACTTGATAAACGAGCGAAAATCAGGACGCAGAACATAAAAAGTAAGATGCAAGAACATAGGTAAAAAGAATATTATTTCTCAAGAAACAATTCACCACGTGATATCATCGCTCAGCTCATCATTGGCAAACCATGAAAACACTGTACAGCCATTCCATTTTTGCTGGGAATCATCATCAGCGCATATCCACTGCGCCAGAACTGGGACGCAAACCCGGTACGAACGATTTGAGTCGAATGCCTTAGCCATTAAGCTACTGAGCGGGCTCTCAACGGTTTGTTGAACTTTAAATGATTGTGAACCTATCCGTCACTGAATTGCACGGCCACAGGCCGCCAAAACATAGTAATCGGGCCCTACTGATAGATGACTTCTGTGTGGCTAGGCTGAGCACGAACAAGTTTTTGAATGTGTGGTGTGTTCCTTTGTTTTTTGCTCTCTATCTTGATTCCTGGGTGCTTTAGCCATCATCGTTTTCTTTGTTTCGCATCGCTGTTCCGGCGCGTTTTATAGTCTCTGCTGACGATCGCTAATGAGGATAGTCAATTGTGTAATTCTTCCATGTTTTTGTATTGTGGAGTTCACCCATGAAATGAATTGGTGATCTATTTCGTCAGAAACGTTTCCAGGTCCTGTTACTTGCACATTACATATAGGTTCTGCTTGAAATTCTCTTCGTATTTTTTTCATGTCAGTGAAATTTTCTGTCGGTCTACGCAACCGTTATTTATGTCATTTTTGTGTTGCCCAATCTTTGCGCTAGTTTATCTCCTCATTGTTTACTGGTCAACTTTTTGTTTCTTTCATGTTTACCATCATTTTTTGTCTTCTGTTGTAAATCGATAATCATAGCAGCAAGCCGTATCTCATGCTGATGTTATGGTTATTTTCGCTGTGTGCAATCGACGAAATACCGTACAACGATTTCACATTTTAAGATCTGATATTTTGTGGCGTTTCAGTCTAGCATTCTGAATCACAGTTTATTTCTTCGGCCTAAAAACAATAAGTTATAAATATCGTAATTTGTAAATTCTATGAAGACTGCCGAGAAAATTTTCATCGTAAGTTTCTAAATTGCTGAGCAAACTGACGATGGTTATCGCAAGATGCAATTGAACTGGCCGCATCCAAAATGACGTACTGGTACATCAGGCTGACCAGTAATTTGAAAACATTGTGAAAATATCTTCACAATCCATATGGATTTTGCTCCTTGGATTTCCACATCTACATACTCAGGAAGCAAGCTGATTTCGTCAAATGTAAGTCAAATTATTTGACGTATCAGCCGTTCCGGGAATACCTAAATTTTGGTGAACTGCAAAATATTCAGATAGCTTTGATATTGTTTCCGTCTGCTTGACAAAAGAAAGCCGATTCGGTTAACTGCATAGACCCACACGGAAGCCTCACTGAAGCCTAGACACCTTCCATTATGCAAAACAATACTGTACAGGGAATTCTTAAGTTGCTGGACATGTATACGAGAAGAATTTTTACGAAACCGACCTCCAGTAGCAAAGCTCACTAATCTGAAACGATAATGGGGTGATCATATTTCCTCACTTTCTAGATTTCTAGGCTAACAAAGCACAAAGCTATGTAAACGAATGTGTGCGCTTGCACGGGCGTAGAAATCTCAATATACAAACTCTCATTACATAGAATCGAGCGTATCTTGCGGTCGAAATTCAGCTGATAGTTTGAAACAAGTACAAAAGTGACTGCTCCTCCCTTGCCCGGCGAAAGAGTCATGGCAACCGCATTCAGTCAGCGGTGATATCACGTGAACAACCAAATTGGTTTCTTTGAAAGTAATGCTGGTGGTCCATCGTATAGTGAGTGCTTTAGCACAAATTAACAATTCGGGAATAGTGAGAGAACGCCTCGGCATTTCCCTTCATAACAATCATCTGCGACCGTGACCAATGACCATTCCCTAATGGTATTGGTGGACTATTTCATTTGACGATATAACCCCTCCCCGCTCCCCATCAGACCCAAAACTAGAGGGAAAGACGACTTAAAAGGATGGAAGAAAGAACTAAGAGGTTGTTTACAGGCCATCGAAACAGGGAAAAACAAAACACTTGCGGTATTTGGTAAATTATGCCTGCAACCTTTTAAATGAAGTTATATGTAATGAGCAAACTAAATGGTGGCTATTCAGAATTTTATACGGTTATAGGATTCGAGCAGCAAAAGTGGTGGTAGTGTGAATCTGTTGTTATTCTCAGCCAATGAGAATAGTCCATCACCCTTGAGGGTGGTTCTTAGTTCGCTGTTCGATTTTTCAAGGCAGAATATTCGTATATCTCCAAGATTCTCAATAGGGATTTTATTCAGGCTGCAGGGGATTGGGTTGAGAACTAGGTGTTCTACATTTCAAGAAACACCATTCACCATTTTGTACCGGATAGGATATGGAAGAAAGCGCTGACGTTTTAGAATAGAAAGTTACCTTGTAGTAGTCCCTACATTAGTGGAAGTTAAATATGTTGCGACGTACGCATATACGATCAGGAGGACTTTATGCTCTCAGGTATGACCAATTTTGTTGAATCATTGGTTGAGAGGGCTTTCACAACCTACTACAGAGGTCGTAGATTTTTTCCAAGAATAAAACCTTCATGTATGCCATGTAAATAACATTCGGATTCTAGCTAGGGAGGTCATTCAGAGCTGCCAAATTGAGCCCTATTAGTGATAGGGTAATTGAATCAAACTATATTTGTTTGATTTCACTAGTACACTTCTCAGTCGCTAGAAATACAGGACGAGTGCAAAATAATTAGTTTCCGTTTGATCTACCACGTACATGCTGTCGTTTTCCAAATGGTTTGTTTCTTTTAGCTTGCCATATATATATATATATATATATATATATGGTTGACATTAGAATCCTTAGTGATAAGATTGACTACTAGGATGTTTCATGCTGTAACACACAAGACTGATATATTTCCACTTTTTAAGGACCGATTGGTTGGTGAAGCCACAAAGCAAACTATTCCATCTGAATTTATAAAACATTCGTTGACGAAGCCGGATCCCATACAGTCCTTTTAGATTCTCGATAACCGGTATCGCAACGCGTGTTTTATTGCTCTGATTATTTTGTTTCTACTGGCGATTACGGGAAAATATGAAGGACAGCGCACCACATTGTCACTCTACATTCATGTTTCTTGAAAGTTCATTATTTCATTTTCCACGTTGATTTATGTAAATGTATGCACATGCGCACATGTGTGCATGTTTTTACGTATATTTCCCCTACTGGTGATTTGTTTCCCTGAGTATCTTTCTGGTTTGCATACGTAAACCATCTTCTTGCTTAGCAATAGCAGTCCATAAATTAGTACACTAGTATTATCATCTGTTTCTGCATTTTTACCGGGGCTGACGCAGTGGTGATTCAGGACAACTGTGGTGAAGTGTGTAACTGACGCACCGTGACCAACAGCTTTGAATAAAACGGAAAGTCGCTGAGTATTACATATTACTCACTTTGTATGATTTTATTCTCAGTTCTATTTACTATCTTCATACCTATTTCTTTTTTTATATCTTTGGGCCTGAAAACTAGCAATTGTCTTATTCTTATGCTATCTTTTCGATGTGCAGCTCCCCATGGTTGGAAACATTCTTCGCCAAGCGTTAGCAGCGAATGCTTACAACCAAGATGATATATCATCACTTCGTCACGGTATTTGCAGTATCAGTATCACTAGGGGTAGTTTTAGTCGGAATCTCGGTAATTGCACTATTACTGATGCCAGTAAACCCACTGCGGATAGTAATCATAGAAATAAGTTTCTTATTGACGACAGGGTCATGGAATGTGTGAACTCAAAAGAACATAATGCTGCATGACGTCGCAGTTTTACAAAGATATTTTGGATATCGAAACGGACCTAATTCAGCGAGGTCACAAGGTATTGACAAAAACAAAAAATGAAACATTGCAAGTTCCTACGTACCTAAAGGAACCAGGCACATGCAGAAAGAGAAAAAGGGGTTCACATGTATTCCACTGGATAACTTTGTCGTGGTCAGACGAATTAATCCTTGTCGGTGTCGCATGCTCAAAAACGACGCAGTTACTTCGGTACCAATCTCTGCCTGCTTTGATAGTAACAGCAGTATTAATAAGAATTTTAGAAGCTATGTTTACGTTTGCAGTTAACTGATGACATTCGTAGTGAATTGCGGTTATATATGGGTCATTTTTCAATAGTATTCTTGAACGGTAAGTTACCAAATGCCCTCTCCAAAATCAGTGCAATATTCATGGTCTCGAATATGACCCTATCTTTTTTATCTACTGGCGGCAGTTTATGAGGCTATTAGTTGTAGCTTTTTAAGGAGTTATCCCGTAAGGAAACATGTCTGACCAGTAGGTTCATGAGTTTGATCAGATATCTGTTCAGAATGACCATATTCATTCCTCGTTTGTTTTCAATAGAATTTCTTCGGATAGCCTCAGCTGCCCCCATAGCTTTTCCTGCTTGCCTCGGTACGGTGTCCTTATTGGCCATTCTAGTTTCTAGTTTATGATTAACATGAAACACGTGGTAAAACTCAAGTTGATATTTCTATATCCAATCCATGTCTATTAAGGTCAGTTTTCCATTCAGTCAAATCAATGTTGTTCTCAGTTTCAAGGAATCCATTTTCCTTATTAGCCCCGCTAGATCCGAGGAAAAATTTTCACGCATAAACCGGTGGATAGATAGATCTACCAAACTGATTGCTTGCTTGCTTGCCAGTAAGATGAATAATTAGCAGGTCAATCTGCACACGGTGATTATCGATCAGCATGGAAAAGATAGTAAATCAAACAATAATACCATGGTCACTTGATGGAAAATAATGATGAATCAACAAGATGGAATTTTATGTCAACTGTCTACGCAAATTCAGTCCCCGTTTACGATTTCTAAACTTATTCAGATGGAAACGGTCTCGACTTTGCGTCAAGAATTGTTCTTACAAACAGTTTGCGGTTAGAGTGCCTGTCTCAATTCTGTTGATAATCTTGATTTTTTCGTTGGCTTCGCTCTTTGTGCTGTGATTCGAAAACGAGCTTCAGCAGAGAAGTATATTTTTCTAAGGTATTGATTGCATTCAGATGTATGAATTCCATATGGATGGAGGGTTAAGAGTTTGCTTGAAGCAGACTATCAATTTTGGGGTCAGCATTGCTCATCAAGTATACACAAGTGGCACCTTCCTGTTCAACCATCTCCATACTTGTACCTTCTTTCTGCCATTTGCACCGGAATCTCGGGCGAATCGTCAACAGCCGCGTGGATAATTAATTCATTAAAAAGCACACGGGGATTCATGCTAAGCTTTTCGTTCGAGTTTAACGTAATTGGCGGTTCTGTTTAGGCGAAAGAAATGGACACAATTTACCAAAAAAACTTCCACATTTTTTGGCATTCACATGATGATTTCCTCCCTCTGCGCCAGAAGGTCAAGAAACTACTTTATCAAATCCGCTGCTTTAGTGAGACAAAAACAACTTAAGCAATTGAGGGAATACACCCAAGGGATTTGGAAAACCGACCTCGCTCTGAGGCAATTGCGAATTTCCGTTTACGCAAAATGCTTGCTTTTTAGCACCATTAATTGATAGTAAGCCCCATTTACCTTCGAAACTTTCAGCTATAAAAAATGGCATATGGCGTTTTGTTAAAGCCATAACTGTGGGGTGAAATGTGAACTGCATTGACAGCTTCAAGCGAGCACCTGAGCTAGCTGGCGACTGTCAAGATGATCTAGGAAAAATCCTGACATCCATCCAAACAAGTTTATGCAAATTTTAATTTTATCCAGTTTTCCATTTTTCATGTTCACCCTAGTTTCCCTTGGGAACCAAAATCACCCATGTTTAACTGGTTGTAAAACAGCTCCCAAACTGATGTATTATGAAAAACAAACTAACTCTACAGTCACCGGAAATTGCAGTTTTAATGGCAAAGAAGTTTAGGCTGAAGCACACCCGGAGGTTGCTGTGGATATTGGTTGCTCATCTGCGAGAGTATAAGGTGAGTACCAATGAAGTCAATGTTTTTACTTACAAAAGCTTGCATATCAATATGGTAACTTACTGGGTTTCATACAACCTAGTTGGTTGTTTCTGATGACTGAAATATTAGTTTCATGCGGGAATGTAATCGGTAATACATTGCCGATTTTTTGCATATCTGCCAGCCTCGGGAACATCAAAATCAAAGATCCAGAATTAAATTTCCAGGGAATGGCCACATTTTATTAGTTGTGTTTCCAGGCGTTCACAAGCTTTATCCAAACAAGTCCTTGAACTTATGAACGACGAATTTTCACATTATTCTTTGAATTACCAAAGCTTGCGTCTGAAAGCCTACCGAGCCTCGAAACGAGCGATACGGGGAGCAAAATGTCCATACCTGCTAAAAAAGACCAAGCGTTGCGACACCTTTTGTAGATAATCGGTTCCATTGCAAAACAACAAATTTTCACACAGCCCGCTGCTTTCGGTATTTTCTCGCCTTATCAGTTTACGAGGGCAATAAGAAAGCCACACGCCTGACCCTTGCAGTTGAAAGCTAACAAGGTCAAAATTATTTCCCTTACCAGGTTAAAGCGCGAGCAATTAGTACTTCTAAAAATGTCCGGCATTTCTTATGACTAATCGAAGTTGATAAGGAGTCCATATGGTTCACACAAAACAGAAATAGAATACAGACTTTGCCGGGTCTTCATACTGTGGCAAACCCAAAACACCAATCAGACTGGACGAACACCTACCAACATTCGAAGCCCCAACAAATTGGGTGACAGTCTTAAATGATCACAACCAGCACCCCGCTAATCGATTTGATGCTATTCGAATGATATTTCGAAATTTGATTCAGGTTCGCCGAGAGTAAGCTGCTTTCCGGGGATGCTTCAGGTTGCAGGTTGCTCCACAATGATTGTGTAAAGTGGATTTTCTTGAATAGACAAAAACAATATCTTCCAACTGTTCCAATTTGGGGAAGGAAGACTGCGATTGACCTGTTCTTGTAGCTAACATTTTAAGGATTTCCTTTTAAGCTGTGAACGTGCTGTTTTAGTATCACTGTGCAAATATCGGACCGTTACACTGGACAAGTTGATTCTTTTAGCTATCAAGCAATTCTTATAAAAATGCTATCCCGCGATGCGCATCTTCTTACATCCCTGCAACGCAAGTATGAGTCTAAGGATATGGTATCTAAGTTTATTGTTGACGTGTGTACGGAGAGTTATAAATTCAATATTACTTAGAACACCAACTCCTCATTCGTTTTTGTTTTGGCGTGAAGTAAAGAATGGTTTATTCATGTTTGCTTATTTTAAGGTTGGGCATAAAAATTTCAGCAAGAAGCTCACGCCCCAATCCAGGAACCCATGGATCTTTATGGCACGATAGGTTCTGGTTGGGAAACGTTGACGTTGGATATGGCAAGCCGTGCAAGCCGTGTGTACGTAGTGAATTTACGTACAAGCCGCAGGATACAATCAAAGACAGCTTCGCCATAACCTGCTTACACAATCAGCCAATCACAAACATGGCAACTCACAAAAGTAGACTACATGAACACCCCAATATCTATTGGCTTGAACGCATTCTGGTGATGGCAGTTTTTTGCAACCTGCAAAGCACATGACCCCAGAATAAACTCAAAAGTGCTTTTCAGCTGCTATGATCTTTTTGTTGTCTTCAACTGGGTAATTTGAGGATGAGTCAATTCACCACGCAATGGCGGTCCATCTCGGTGTTTCGTTGTCACCAGCCTAATTCTTTACTATTAATCTGGTACTGGCGTTGTAGTGTAAAGTCTCAAGATAACGCACACTTGGGGGTAAAACTTCGAACATGGAAAGAGTACAAAACAAGAAGACGAGGGAAAGGCCGCGATAAAGGGTGAAAGCGGCATGACAAGTCCGAAGGGGCAGGACGAATCCAAATGTGCATTTAATCCATCTTTGTCCACATGCAATAAACTGTGTGGTATAGTAGATCAATTGTCTTACATCCGACAGTTTTCGGCGTTTACCAATGAAATTTGGAGCCATTAGGATTAAAAAATCTTGCCTGGAGACTAGAAATATTCTATCGACTTAGCTAACACAGCAAACGTGAAAAGACGAGCAAAGCGGATGTGAACATTAGGGCAAGAAATGTGGAATCAATAAAAGCTTGTCGGCAGAAATGGAAGTGCGAGCGAAAGGTTACTTCTAATTTTAACAGTCAGGGAAAGAAAAACAAGAAAACCGTTTGATGTGGAAGGGCGAAACCAAATACAGAGAAATTGAAGTGAAAATAAAAAAAGAACAAACTATCAACAGTCAAAAAACGAAAGAAATCATCACGAGGAATAAACGGAGCAAATCGAAGGCAGAAAAAAGAAATCGATGTACCAAAAAACGAAATGAAAAAAGACGTACGCGAACCTGGTAGTTCTCGTCCAAACATCTTCATGCTTGTACACTCCGAATTCGTATATCTGACCAGAATCTAGTTTGCAGTGTGATTACTGAGCATGTAAGTTGTTCGTTGAAGAGTGTGGAGCAGAACGAGAAGTGTGATTCGTTAAGAATTGTTCGTCAGTTTTGCCTAGCCTGTCGTCATTTCTAAATCTTTTTCCTTCTTTCCATGTTTTCGCTTCTTCTCTGAGCTTCCCACTTCCTTGCTCTCGTGCCGTTTTACCACGCTTTTGTTTAAGTACGTAAATATGTTTACCTATACGTTTGTTCACTAATACTTGTTTCTTTTTAACTCTATTTTCTCAATGATTTTACGTGCCTTTTTCTCCAACTGATGCCAAGCGCTTCCATTTTTATTCCTTTTATTCTGCTTGACCCGCGATTATTTTGGTTGATACATCTCGTATACTGGAGTTAACCATTGTGCGAATACGTTAGGATGTTTTCTCCTTAGTCCTTTTCATTGGTCGCTCGTTAGGAAGAACAATGGATAAATTTTTCACATTCTTTCGGCACTTGTTTTGTTAGGAGTCCAGCATCAATATGCAGTATCAGTCGATGGGCCTTCCACTGCCCTTCGGCAAAAAAATTTCGTTCATTTCTGTGCCGCTCCCGGCGTCGCCAAGGTGAAATTGCCTTCACATCGTAGTTCGAGAAGCTCTGGAATTTCATACTCAGTATTCACTGGTTAGGTATCTCCTTTAATTACCACACTATGATACGGAACATGTTTTGGATGCAACGAAGATTCAGGCCGGGGTGGGATTTTATATGAAGCATTACCTCGAATAAAGTGTACTTTTATCCGAAATATGTGAGATTGAACGAAAACCACTCTACTCAGGAAAACATGTTTACTTAATTCCGGTGGAGTCAAACACGGAGATTCTTTTGGAGACAATCGTTTTTTATGGTGGCTACTTTCTTAGAATGAAGGGAATATCTCCGTTAACGAAACGACGAAATTTCTCTCATCCGGCTTGCACTCACTTTTGATTCGTTGTTAAGGCCCTATTAATTGTTTTCGCGTGAGAGTGAATTACTTGAATAGGAATGGGATAGCGAGACAATTTAGTCGGAGAATTTTCTTCTAGAAACGCCCCTTTTGTAAATGTCCTAAAGGTCACCATATGCCATTCATTCATCAACGAATTTAACCGGTTTCTTAAAATGAGGCGCCTAGCATTTTCTACTACTATACGGGATAATGATATCCCCTGCTTTGTTATTCGATTATTTCATGTTACCTACTTGGTTAGATTTGGCGCATTTAAATATTGTTCAATTCCCTCGACGTTTGTGTGTTAAATTTCGGTAGTAATCTGCTACGGGATACAAGAAATGAACTTTTGTCGTGAAATCTTAATGATCATAAATAACTTTGTGAGAAGCGCTCCTGGCATATTCTAGTCAGTAAACATGATTTCATTGGTGACCTTGTTTAGCTTAAAAGTTTAAACACAAAATATGAAGTCAATCGATGTTTCCAACTTAGTTACTTTTTACTCTACATTGTAATATCAAAAGATTTTATTGTTTCATGTTCACTTCTTCCCTGTCACGACTACAACTCAAGCGATTCACGCGGCGCGTTCGAATGATATTGATACTTGGTCGACTTTGATATAACTCAAGGTCTTTCCTATACGAAAATTCTCTTGTTCCTGATCAACGACCATTATAAGACCCCAGTTAACGCAAAACACCTGAAAATATGTACACAGTCGTGTATAAAATATTCAATAAGATAAAAACTATTCCGGACAAGCGAGTTTGGTATCATTGGGTTTAAACCGGAATAACTCTTAAGGCCCTACCAAAAACATTTATGAAATGCTCTTGCTCCAGTTTGATTTTATTTTTCATGTTCGGTTCACCTTACCTTGATAACTAAGGTAGCCTAGGTTTAACTAGCCTTACTACAGTTCACTCGAAGATGTAATAAATGAAACCTCGAAGTACATTCATAATATTTGGTGATGCTTCTCTATATCTAACACGTGCTAGAACCTCAAGGATATTAAAATTGGAAATTTTTGAATGCATCACATTCAGCGGCACTCATATATATATATATATATATATATATTTAGCCAAATGAATTGGGACAAAATTAAGGGAAGGAGATATGCTAACGCTAATCCATTCCTCCCACTGGACTTTATCTTTTACTTCGAAACTTGTTGATTCTGTTCTTCAAACCTCTGATCTATAGGAAGAACATTTTCCACTTTGAGTTCAAGGCATTCTTGATTTGAGCAAGGTGACTTCCGGGGTTCACTTTCTGACCTATTTGATAAAAATGTTCAATTTTTGAATCCACATGTCATCAGCACGGCAATCAAGCCGCAAAAATCGTGCCCACTACAAAAAGTGACCAGGTTGTTTGTCTGTTTCTTAGATGTCGCATCGCTTTACAATCGAAGGCTGTCGTTAGCATCATTTTCAACATCATGAGATGTAAGAAACTCATGAGCCTTAGTGTATAGGCTTTTACATTTAGGTTGCTCTTAAAGATTGCTCAGGGATTCAAATCAAGTACAAAACAAATTACTGAAGACAGCTTGTTCTTTCTTGATACGATATCAGCTTGATCTTATCCATCCACAAACGCTGTCAGAACCATAAGTTTGTCCAAAGCACATGATCTTCGGACCAAGTAATCAATACTAAATTTGACCTCTATCAAGAACAACCACCGATACCCTCAACTAGTTTTGTCAAATTAGTTGCCGTAAATCTCTGGCTGAAACTATGAAGACAAGCTCTGTTTTGAAGTTTTCAATAATAACTGGACCGTAAGAAGGAGATCGGATAATTCTAGTATTGATTTTCCGGTAAAATAGCCTCGGTAAAAGATTTGTAGGTATTGACATTAACCGAGTAAGTGTGACACCCCAGTATCTTCCTATCATGATGCAGCATGCGCTTTCAGATACACAATTGACTGAACCTCACCTTTCCCTTTTTCATCTGTAACAATTTACTACTTCGTGTCAAAAATACAGGCGAATCGACCTTTCATAAAGCTACTAGATTTGCAGTTGTCAAATCCATCAAACCTCAGGTAATCAGGAAATCCCTTATATTGAACCACCGGAAGATTTCAAAAGGTAATTCTTAAATCATCCCTGAACGGATACCACAGTATTTTTGTTGCATTTTATTCTGACAAAATAAACTACTTAGCTACTGGCGAGACTGACTCGCATTTGAGAATTCTAATCGGTTGCTCGTCACTGAACGTAAACCACCTATACTTGTCTTAGTAAAGCTAGACTCAAATCCACGTCTATCCTTTTGAGTTTGGCTTTCTGTATGTCCTTAAAGTCTGAGAACAACTTATTGTTTAGCCTGTCTTAGGTATCCGAGTGCTTCCTCTTAATAACTTCAACAAGAGTGCCGCTAATTTTTTTCTAAATTAGGTGACAATTTACAGTTTTAGGGATGATATGAAAATTTCTGTTATCTCAACCTGATCGGATCAGGAGTTTCCTAAGGTCAGCAAAAGTAAAGCATATTACAAGCTGATTAATATGATTAAAAGTCAACGTGAACTTATGGAGTGCAACTGACAGAAGGGAAAGATCTAGATCTAGGTGACTGGTGAAAGAAAGGCTGATTATGAATACTTTCTGGATAGCAGACTGAAAATCATTCAGAGATTTGTGGGTTATGGGCAGAAAAAGACGGAAGCCATCCTTCGCTCGTTAATCTATTTATTTATCCGGAAGGATATGATCAGTGTTCAACTCCCCAGCATTATTAACGGAGTGGCTCTTCGGTTCGCGTTATCAAACATCAACAACTATTGCTCCAGTCAACCGCATTCCCACCCATACGATAATAAACGAACATGCAAACGTTTAGCTACAAGGGGTCGTGGTTCATTTAAAAGCAAAATTGCACAATTTATATAAACATATGTTATATGCGACACACCAACTTGAAAACAAGCATGGTGGCAATGCAGTATGTAAATGGATCTGCCGAAGGGAGACAAACTGAGGGGAAGAATAAAATATGACAAACCAACCGTTTTTATTTTTTCCATGCATATTTTATGATTTTTCTGGTTACTTCCGGATTATTTTTAAAGGGGGGGGGAGCGAGTTTCACAGCCAGATCATACAGCTTTCTTGCAACAGCCTTCAGTTCTGAGCCATATTTGACACCGTTTCCAACCAACAGCAACTCCATCTCTTGGGTCCCATCAGGAAGATGGGAAGCATCAACCCAGACCAAAGCCACAATTAAACTCTTCATACCTCTACGCCAAGCCATAGCCTAACCGCCACGTTGATTCTTTCAGCTTTGTCCAACAGGTGAAATAAGAGCACGAAAAGCTATACGATGAACAGGCACAGGCAATACGTGTCCAAACCACCGAAGGCGACGTAGACCGATTACCTCAGTCACAGGACGACTGTGTGCACCCAACACGCGAAGATGCACTTCGTTATTGCTCACCCAATGTTCCCGTCAGACACCAGCAATACTTCGGAGACACCGGTGGTCGAAAGCAAAAAGTCGCCTGGAATTCTTAGTGCGGATAGGCCAAATCTCGCAACACTACGAACTATGGGATTGCACACCCTTCCCTTGAGGAAAGGCCGGATTTCATGATAGCGTCACAAATGTTGTTGGTTCACGGAAGCTGCTCCGGGTTTCGCATTTCGTGATGTGACCTCCTCCGCCAGGTGTGACCAAGCTCCTGAGGTGCTTGAAGAAATTGATAACTTCTAACCGATCATCACAAATGATGAGTGCAGACTCAGGCTCCTGGCAGTCTTGAAGAAGTACCTAGCATTTTGAAAATGCAAGGCACATACGATGTCTCAAGCGCCAAGCGATCCAATACTTGTTGAATTGCGCATGCACTGTCACTCAGATGTGATATCGCAACATGTTCTAAGTCAAAATCTCTGTTCTCTGGGAAGAGTTCAACTCCGTCGCCTAAAAGACCAGATAAGGCGTTCTGTAGAACACCTATGGCACAGATGAAAGAAGTTGGGGATATAGCGGGTAACCTTGCCATACTCCAATGGAGACGACGAAGGATTGGGGAAACCCTTACTCGACCCGAGGCGTGACGTTACAGTTCATTGAGGACCGACACGTACCTCTCAGGTACTCCGTTTCCCAACAAACAATGTCACAGTGCAGACCTATTAACATTGTCAAAGGCTACTCAAATGTTCGAGAACACGGTGATCGTTGGCCTTTGGAATGTAGGACGGTGCTCTAACACCTGCCGGAGGGCGACAATTTGATCGACACACCCATGGCCAGCGCTATACCCGGCCTGTTCCTCACGAGTGCCCTCTTCACACGCGTTGTACAACCTGCAATGAATGGCGGATGCAAGCAGCTTTGACGCTATCGGGATTAGGCTAATACCCCTACGGTTAGAGCAATTGCTGCGCAAATCCTTTTGAAGATAGGGTCAACAATTGACTCCTCTTTTGAGTAGTGGACTTTCTGATGGTACCAGATCTTCGAGAACGAAACATGAAATTCGCTGAATAGTTCTATTCCTCCATGTTTACAGTGAGCTGTGGGTCCTGCAATTCATGACATCCTAAGGGTCGGGTTTCCTGAAGATCTTCGCCTCGGTAGGTGGATCTGTTGTAACGGGCACTGGAGGCCTGTCGGAATAGCTGCGAGAGGCGCTGACACTGACAGCCAGCCAAATTGTACTTGAAATTACACCACCCAGCGTGCAAGATGACGGCGCTGCAGGTTGTGGATAGGCGAACCGTCATCTCCATAGACCATTTAGCTCACAGCTAATGCTTTTCTACCGGTAGCTCGGATGTAGTGAAACAGATTGTGGGAATTTCTCACGGTGGCTGAGTGTTCCATATTCTAAACTCGTTGACAACACCAGATCTCGTGATTCCTATGCAAACGTGCATTCAATTCAAGTCTTGTTACGAGCCATACTTTATTATACTCTTTACCAGTCTGGATGGACTGGCGTGCGTCAAGAAGGCGCAAAGACGCATCAGAAACACAGCTCATCACAAAGCAACGGGTCAGGCCATGACTCACCAAACCTGCAGAATTCAATGTATTCTTGATAGGCGGTCATTACTCGTCGATGCACGGGTAATCCTAGTTCTTCAGCTACAGCGCTCCAAAAAACTGATAGGCTGGCGGACCAGATAGTTTGTCACAATCTAAAAGACGCTTAACCGAGCATTTAGAGCCCCCACAAAAGCACATGGACAGCATAGTGCATATTAACGTGTGGTCGGAGTCGAGGGGAGTGCTCCAGTGCGACCGGCAGTGTTGTAGACAGCCTCGCCATCTGTAGCTAATGGCGATGTGATTGATTTGGGTCCACCGCTCACTCGCAGAGGGTGATCGCCAGGTGGCGCAAGGGCGATCGGAACCATGAAGCTCGTACTAGCGAGAAACAGTTGATGGTTTGAGCATAAAGTCAATAACCGCTTCCCTTTTTCAGAATGACAGGAATCAAGACCAAAGGGGCCTCCCAGGTGCACCTTATTCGAGGATAACCGACCTACTCTAGTATTCATGTCCTCTACCGAAATTATGATATCATCCGGTCTTGCTGTACTTAAGAGGTCGTTTAGCATTTGATGGGAAGTGAGTTTGATTGCGTCTGGGCTGCAAACTGTAGGCGCGTAAGCTAACTTGACAAAAAAAGGTTCGTTTGTCACAGTGACAGTTATGTGTTCTACTTGGACCTCTAAGTCTTACTGCGCATAGCTGGCTGTCGGCCGGAAGGCAATCAATAGTTCAGCCTCAGCCCTCTCACTCAGAGGCACGTCAACGCTAACGACACCAAAAGCCGCAGCCTCAGGGTCCCCAGAAAGACGCAGATGAAACTTCATCGAAGTACTAGATGTGAATGTCAGTAAGATAACAGGACTGGAGTCTTGAATTAGAGTATTTTGGATGCAGCATATCGATGGTTGGTGTCTCCAGTGTGCGGGCTAAACAGCCTTGTTGACCTACACGAAGGCGGTTAGTCTGGAGGGGCATGGAGGCCGAGGAAGTGCATCAGCCTGCGGAGGAGCGTTCGGTTAAATCTGGATGCTATCTGAGGGACAGCGCGAGAAAGCTGCACGATAAGAAACCGGTGGTTAGTGACATTTTGTAATTCACTGAAGTTTTTTTATCTTTTCCAGTCCTCCTTTGCCCATACATTCATTAAGCATTACGGACCACATTTTCCTAACGGCCCTCCCCGGTGGAAATGAGCCTGCAATTATAGAATTCGGCTTTCATATACGCTTCTTTTGGTTCATCCGTACACTACACCATGACTCAATGTTGTTGTGGTCCGACAGAAGAGCATGAGTATTTTGAATGACAGCCCGGAAACTTTAGAACCAGTTATCATATAGTATTAGTGAATTTGAAACGTAGTATCCGAAATGCTTTTTATTAAAGCACCCGTCTTATGTAAATCGCATTACCTATACTCTGGCACAATTTATAGTCACCACGTCCAAAACATTTAGCCAGTTGCTCTCAGTTTCCCATAACCCACGGTCAAATTATAATCACTAGAAAATCCTAAATTATAAGCCACACACACTGACATTTAACTTCGCCCTTATTATTGTTCCTTCATTTGTTTGTACTATTGCACGTTTTTTGGAACCTCGACAAGATGTCGGATGCAACATGTCCGGATCTACAATAAGAAATGAAATTTGGATCGAGTTGTACTTGGCCAATCTGTCTATCGGATGATTCCGTTAGTTTTGTTTAACTCAACGATTTTTCCGATCAGATATTCTCATTACTGTATCAGACTGAGGTTTGGCGAGACAGTTCCTTGTGACTTCGAATCAGACGGTGAACAGCTAGGATTGCATTGGCTTCTGTGAGGCCACTTGCAAAGTAGCAGCGCACCCGTCAATTGAGCCAGTATGTGAAGGGCTAAACAAACTCTCCGGGATAAAGCCACATTTATGACGGGGTAGATCCTTGGTTTTGCCCCATTGAGAGCAAGAAGATTGCTTGAAATAGACGACTGTGTTGACAGGAAATTCATTGCCAATTCATTACGCCTTATATGGTTGGAGATGGTTCAAGGAAAATTATCGGTTTGCAGTCACATGAGTTCACAGCTCTAAGAATGTGTCTGTGGGTATGTGTAATTGATCACTTTGTCACACGATCAGGTTGTAGACCACTTGTCGGATAATGACAAGTGGATATTCTAGAAAGCCCAAGGATAGCAGCTCGGAATGGAATGCTTGCGACATTCATTAGGCAAACTAGGATTCGGCTGTCAATCCGATAGACAATATAAAAATTCCGAAAATTTACTCATCGTAGCGCAAATACAACTCAATTCTTTCCGGTCTGTTTATACTTTAGTTCCCCGCTTGATTGTGTTACCGGTGTGTGTTGTGATATTATCACCTAGTGGGAAATGAAATGATCCAAACCACTGACCACATGGTGTGAATAAATGAAGCATTTACATATGACAGACGTGCGCGAAAAACCAAGGGATCGATGTTTTGTGTAATTAAGAACTTGCATGGATCAATAACACAAGAACAACCACAAGTAATATATATATATATGTATAGAAGCAGGAAGTAGTATCTGGATGCGTAAACAAAATTTGCCCGGGAGCACACGACCGGTTTCGCGGTTATTGTCGCTCGTCAGGTATGGGTACCTGATGCTCTCTGTGTCCATATATATTATACTATATACTATATATTATATATATAATATATATTATATATATATATATAATATTATATATTATATTTATGAGATGCCAGCTGGCATTCAGAAAGCAATTAAAAGCGGTCAAGTTGAAACTCACATCGAAACACAAAAACCGCTCAAAGGTCTAGGGACAACCTGCACCAAGAATACGCCGCGCTCACATCAAACGCACAAACCTCAAATATGGACCGAACCAATCTACAATTACATCGGGCCACCAGCTACTTCCAAGCGAAAAGTCGTACGTGCTACTGAAAGAATTTAACATTCAGACACGCCAACCGCCAAGCATCCCACCGTTCATGCTTACCATTGAATTCGCATTACGAAGCACGCAACTAAAGGAAGAAACGCGCCAGGAATACGGGCGAAAATCTGGTCAACAACTCGCGCACCCTCAGGCGAGAAGTATCACCCTACCGGCTACACGAAATCAAAGATGCAAAAAAACACTCCAGAGAAAATCCGAGAAATAGTCATACTTCCCGCAGACCAAGGTAATTGGCAATAGCAGTGCTCGACATAATGCTGAAAATACCGAGCGAAGATGAAGAAATTATTACTGGGATGATACGAGACAACTCTACTCTCCAAGGGTGACAGGATAATCCATGTCAAGAAAATTACCTCGAGACTTCCAAAATCCCATACAAATTCAAACTGCTCACTCTTTGAGGAAAAAGCAAGAAATCAGCGTCCATAATCACATCCTGAGGCGTCCCTATGAAAAAGATGACAGTTAACAAATCCAATAACGCCCTACGAGGGACCCATCCCAGGAAGTATATGGACTTGCCTAAAGTCCATAAGCCATGCCGGAGTGCTGCTATAGACTTGATTGTCGCCCAATCACACAACGGCACCAAACTATCAGCTAGCGAAGTAACCTTTTCGTCATACTACCGCCCATGCCTACCACAGGCCAAACGACACAGTATAGCAGCTTCTGCACCATTCCTGAAAACAAATCAAAGCACCTCAGAGTTAGAAGCCAAACGAAAGCCATCATGGCTCTCATCTCGACGTGACCACTCCAAAAAGACTGACTCAAAAAGTTTCCAATGGAGAATGGCATTGACAGATGCGCCAGCTTATGGGCAGAAGGACTCCAACTTATCGATAGAACAGCAATGTCTAAGGACGATTTAATGCATTTGATGAATGTGCCATGGAACATTTACCTACAGCTGTTAATCGGGACGGTATTATAAACAAATAAGAGAGCGCCCATGGAATCACCACTATCAGGCTTGTTAGAGATACGCAACCATGAAACAATTCGAGACAAAAGGCCTCCAAACAAACCGCCACGCTTACGGATCGATATTTTGATGATACATTTTTGTTAGAAAGAGCAGAATGGATCCCATTCCGATTCAAACACCTAAACGCGATATGTGACCCAGCATCAAATTCACCCAAGGAGGAGAAAAGGACTCGCTCTACGTTTCTGACTACTAATTATTGAGACAACCAAACGGAGCATTAGAGCAACCGTCTACAGAAACCGACGACGCATGGACCGCATACTGCAATATTCAAAAGCAACCATCCGAACTGCACCTAAAGAGCTGTGTGCGTACCCTGTATCCAGCGAGACCGACACACGACGTGCAGTACACAGCAGCCCTACGGAAAACAAGAGCAATCTAGGTTGTTCAAGGTTTGCGGATCAATGGATATCCAAAGCTTTCATGCAAACGCTTGTGAATTCCAGAGCAGACGGCAAACACAATAAGAGGACCAGACATCCGTCGGTAACTTCCATAATACGGGGAGGTATCCGAAGCGATCGCAATGCATCTCTACGTCCACTAACAGTTATCACAAATTCGCCCACAACACGACCGGCACACCGTTAGAATCTGTTCATTCAACGAAAAAGATCAGCGAGTATCGACCAGCGAAACAGTCGGGGGTAGGTTTATGCCATTCCGTGGCTCGTGTGAAACAGTGAGCATCATGGTGAGACAAGCAAACAATTACTACACCGCTTGCACGAAACCATAAGCTTAACCCTACACGCCGCCTAAACCACACTTGCAGATATGGAACCACTGTGCACAACAGGTCAACATCGACAGCGCAAAGGTAGTCAGCCGAGCAAACAGAAAGGGGGAGCGACTGATTCTTAAAGCCCTCTACTCGAATAACTCGTCCAATCGGCATGTCGAGATTGACAAATATTACATCATCTTAGCAAGACCCCGATGCAGAATAGAGAGACAAACAGGCAGACAGTGCACAAAAACGAACGGAACTAGCGATCCCATCCGATCACTCATTCACGTTTGACAACGAGTCCTAGTTTGGATCAAAACGTTACTATAAACGTATTAACTCAGTGTAAGCCTTCTCATATATATATATATATATATATATATATATATATATAGACATTTAGATAGATAGATGCATACATACATACATAGATAGGTAGATAGATAAACAATCAGCTCATCCGATGAGTAAAGGATCAGGCACAAATGCCTCTTCTCAGTGTTATAAATAGAATTCATGGTAGCATACAATGTGCATCTGTTTTAAGCTTGTTTAGGTGGCGCCGTAGGTGAACATTTGCAAAAGGCCATTTGACCTCGTCTGCATGCGATACCGAATGAAATACCACAAACGTGTCTCGGCTGAGTGGAGAAAATGCAGACTGCCTAAAGAAATTCCAATCATATTGAGTCCGTGCGTCCTTATGGTGAGGGCAGCCAAACTGGAACCGATTAATGGGTAACGAAAATCTCCTTTGATTGGATTCTGTTATCGATCAGAATGTTGATACAGTCATGTAACATGGTGGTGAATAGCTGCCTACAACAACAGTTCTTCCTTTGACTTGGTTGATCAAGTATGTACGTGAAACTCTGTCTATCACACTCTAAAACCAATCCAGAACAATATGTGATGGGATCTGAGATCTAGCCTCACGTGAAAGCCACTTGATGCGTCAGTCAGTAAGTTTTCTTTTTGTCCCGATCGATTTCGACGAGATGTGACAACGCACGAAACTCATTACACCCAAATTTATTTCAGAAGCAAAACGACCGCGAAAAAGACGGTTCATTTGTCCGCTAGGTAAGAATATTGCTGGGAGACCACATTCGACGACTTTCTATCTATCAGATATATCTTCAAGTAATAAAATGACCAATCAGTTAAGTTAAATTTAGTAATAAAAAGCGCTTGGTGACTGACTGACTGACTTCATCAATCGAAAAGCGAATAAAAGAGAGCAAACGTTTAAAAGCCTTAAGATTGTAATGTTTGAAATCAAATATGGCATGGTTAAAAATTAGTGAATACACTTCGCCAGCATACAAAGTAACAGAATGAGAATAAAATATGTTGAAATGCAGAGCCAATAAAATGTGACTATTTTACATAAACCCTGTCGCAGCTGTTATATTCTACTCCCAATTCTTCTAGGTCACTAAACATCAAAAAAGCAAAAGACGTCTTTCCACTGATAACATAACCCGGCTATGCCACTCCAGGCATTTTTATCGGTAATCGAGTTTTGGATTTAGTTAAAGCTACAAAAAAACGGCGCTTTCCTCTGATGGTTACACATTGAGTGAAGTACGTTTTGGTTTATTTGTGGGATCAACTTGGAAAACGCATATGAGTGTGCATGCCGTCCGTACAGGTCAAAACACTTCGTAGCCTTCTGGTGCGTCTATACCCGCAACGCTTGCTTGGAATAAGCCAGAATATAATTTGGCAGACTTATCTCACAATGCAGTGGGTATCTGCGCGTTACTCTTATAGTGAGGGCTAATATGCTTCCCAGATGTCTTGAAAGAGAGACATGGCTCCAAATTATTGCAAGTTGTTTGGTGAAATTGCGAGGCAATAAAAAACCGAGTACTGACAATTGCTAGACATTAAGAATCAAGAAACATTTTATTCTTGGAAAAGTACTGCTATCTAGACTCAGCATACTGCAAATTTTAAACAAAAAAGATTGAGCTGTATGAGAGCAGAACCACTAACTAGGTACCGTCCTGTCTTGCCAACAGTGTTGTAAACCAGGGGTCGCAATATGAACTTCTCAGTAGACTTTAACATATTTGTTATTGCACTGAATAACGATGTTTGCGCTGGCAGATTGCAGACCAACGATTATGAAATTATTATGCGTTAAGATAAGGTCTTATGGTGCTCTCCAACCAACAACTTGTACGGCATGCCTCCGTATGCCCCCGTGCTACATGAAAGCGACAACACAAACTGCACTGTTTAACGGAAAGGTTCACTGCAACCACGTCGACTTTAACTGTATACTTTGTGATGCTGTCTAATGCGCCTATTGTCCTCCTTTCTCACTTTGGTTTCTTTGGTTTCCATTTCAGGCATGGTGACGTGTGAACCCCATCACACATCCCTGCTTCGCGTGCGTATAACAGCGGGTTAAATGGGCTGTGTTGGGAATGAGTTTTCGTCATCCACCCTAGGACTCCGAAAATGACAATAAAAAGCTAAAAATGTAAGCTGACGTTTTATATTATCGGATAGTTTAACTGTGAGAGGAACGAAAATTGGTGCCCGGCAAGGTTGACGAGTGTTTGTCATACGCAATAGGTGACCCAACCAACGAAGTCTAGAACCTGAGTACGCTGTGATAGAATATTCCCTGGACCAGTACCCAATGCTCGATTCCCAACCAGCACAGTGCACACGTCGTCATTCCGTCTAATCCTACAGAAACCACGCAGATATCGATGGTCAGAAACTTCCAAAAAATTCAGCCAGGTTCTGGCTCCAAGGACCTGTTAGGCTAACTGCGCCTTGGGACATATCAGTTGACCTCTTAACGGAACTAGAAGTAGAGTCAAACATTAGATCTTTGAAACTTTATTAGTCGGCCAATTCTGATGAATGCCTCGCACATTTTAAACTAGGTGAAAATGCCGTGGTAGGAGCCCTTACCTTCTTGCTACGTGGGATTTAATAGGAAAAGCATATTTTGGTATCCTGGGACGAGTCACTGACTGTACGCATCTTCAAGAAGGACAGACAGAGTGACCGCGGCAATCATCGCTGCTGTTCAGACAGAATGTCACATCTGCCCACTCTTGTTTAACTTCGTCATCTTCGGGGCAATGGAGGATACTTTAAGTAGTCCTTAGGATGCAGGAGTCGAAGGGCTAAATCGGAGAAAGATGTATGATCTAAACTAAGCAGATTCTTTATGCTTGTTTAAAACTGTAGAACATATGCAATATTGACTGGACAAATCCGCGAGGCCTGTAGGTCCATTCGGCATGTGCCTTGCACTTTCGAAACGTAAAACACTATTACAAGACTGGACGTTAGTAGCTCTTAATTTGGTACTTGAAGAGGAAGAACTAACCGTGACAGACCGTTTTGGCTGCCTTGGCAGCTACTCGGCTGAAGACGGCAGCGTGGCAGTAGAAGTGAGCAAGCTTATATCCAAGGGTCGAGCAGCGTACACGAGACTGAAGAACCTGTTATTTTGCTAAAGTTGAGAGACCGTATGTGCTGCGACTTGGCGCGCTCTTTTTTGTTGTACGGCTACGAGATATAGAGTTTACGTGTCGAAGATGTTCGTTCCTTGAAAGTTTCTGACCATCAATGTCTGCGTGGTTTCTGCAGGATTAGACGGAATGACGGCGTGTGTACTGTGCTGGTTGGGAATCGAGCATTGGGTACTGGTCCAGAGAATATTCTATCACAGCGTACTCAGGTTCTAGACTTCGTTGGTTGGGTCACCTATTGCGTATGACAAACACTCGTCAACCTTGCCGGGCACCATTTTTCGTTCCTTTCACAGAGTGGGAGGAACCATGTGCAGGTCAACAGACAACGTGGCTCAGCAGGAAACGAACTGAGGTAAAGTAGTTCTCTCACGTCTCACTGATTTGCGTCCTGAAAACCCATCAGCCAGCTGTCTGGATACACTCAAGACTACAGCATCGATCCACTAAGAGCTGTCGACTTCTGCATTTGAACTTCGCGAAATCATCTAAGATCTCCACTTCTATGAGTGGAAATTGGTGTTTACCTTGAGATTACACTAGGCTTCCTGTCAGAGTTTGAATGAAACCTCAATACAGTCTTGCCAATTAAGATATGCATGCACCAAACAACACTGTTTTGTTGCTAATTCAAATCACCTCTGTTCTCTCCAACAGATTATTGCTTGAACTCAAAATGCTCTCGAAATTCTTTCATCCCATTTTCGTTGTTTCAGTCCTCATTTAAGTGTGACTATGAATCCGACACACGAAAGTCTTGCATGTTCACTGTATTTCATTCATTTCGACTTGCTGAAATCGACTTCAGCGGCTGCAATATGTACGAAACTTGTATGATGTATTTTGCAAACCACATGAACAAAAGAATACCTGCCTGTTGGTCGAAGGCGAAGAAATATATTTCTCGGAGATGAGAAACACTATTCAGAGGTACGTAATATGCGGTTCTGTTGCATACCAGTTTAGATTTTGTCATTCGGTGATCGAATCTATGACTTTAATTCGTGTGTTGCTCTTACGATGCGTCCGTCTGTCTGCCCGTCAAAAACCAGGTATTTTCGATAGATTCAAGAAGATGAACTTGAATGAGACACTCCTTCTGTTGAGGCGTACGAGCAATCAGATTCTGATGACTTGTGTTGACTGTGCGTTGGCACCATATTTCTGGTAGAAGGCAAATCCTCTGGAATTGCGGGGAGTTAAGAGTCATTCAAAATCCCAGTGTCCAAGACAGTTACTTGTTTTACTTAAACACTCTCAGTTGCGATTTGCAAAATTGGCATTCTGGACAGTCATTGAGCCAATTTTGAAGGCATAACTCTTGAAATCAAGTTATCAGGTGGATTCATAAATAATATCGTCTAGAGGATTCGCAAAGTTCAAGCCCATTGACGGATATCATTTTATTCTCTGTTGTGTTCATGCAAATGTACCTATTGAGAGTGAGCAGCCGGACGATTTTCCGTTGGTGATATGAAAAACATGAAGAGACTTTCATTTGTTTGCTGCCGCCTTTAAGTTAAGGATGTCTAGTCCCTTGAAATGTGTATAGTCAAAAAAATATAGCACTCATAATGCCCTGTAGCAAGCACATTAAGCTTAGCAGATTTAGTGCCATTCGAACTCCACTAACTATAATTTGAGAACGAATATTTGTGTAAGCAAGTCCTCATAAATGAACGCCTGAAAAGTGGTATGAATTCAAGACATCTAAATCGCTCACATTAAAATCAGAGCCACGTTGGCAGCGCACTGTGTCAGTTTTGTCCATGCTGTGATGAACATCGCATTACGATAGTTGGATGTCCTGATGGCACATTGACAATGACCTTAATTTATTTGATATTTAATATTTTATTTGATTGTAGCTCATCCGACCGTTGCATTTTCCCTGAGAATTATTGCACTTCTCGAATGTGTTGTCGGTACCCTCTTTGATGTTGTTTCGAGGATGTACGCGCAAAATACGTTGAGATTTGTAAATGAGATCACTAAAGGGCATGGTGACCATCCATTCATTCAACATGTAATGTATGGTCCTAAAACGTGCAATCATAAGTTCTTCATAGGGTACCTTTATCACAGACTTGCACATCACGCCTACTCGGCTGAATTGAATGCTCTTTCACAAGATAATCAGCTGCTTTTAATCGTTCCGTTAAGGATTATCAACGTAGGGGACAACAAAGCAATCATCTCCAAGCACTCGCATACAGACGAATTAGCAAAAGACACTTGACTTATCCCCCTAGTGATGCAGAGTTTGATGGAGAGTCCATAAGACTTAGGCCATAGTTCATAATGCCACAGTTACTTCCTACAATATTCACTTGTTCACCTAAAAAAATTCAGTATTCTTAGCCCACTGAATCTTGAAACAGATTAACAGAAGAAAAAATCGCCACCGACTCGTGCCTATCCACAAGTTGCTGTGTGACGCATGCCTAACGCAATCGATTCGACTAAAACTATATAAAGATCACATTGCATGACGGGAAGAACAGAAGATTGTCGTTGCGTTAAGTGGTCAAATACCCACCATGATTAGTCTCATGGCATCTTGTCACTATTTGATTGTGATACTACGCACTGTCAATGGGCATCGGCTTCAAGTTACTGTTACTGTAACTTAACTAGTGCTAAATAGAACGGTTCCCGTTCTGGTCCTTTGAAGAAAGATTGGACAGGGTTTCTACGTATATTCTCTGCAATTCCTAAGTAACGGCGACCCTATAGTCTGAGTCTGGGAAGCCAATACATAGAGCAAATGAAATACCAAGGAGTTCGAACAGTGTTACTATCTCGTCCAGACACAATAATAACAACAAAAACGAACGAGAGCGTGTGAAACAGAAAGATACGGAACTCAAAGGGCTTGCGATGGTCTCGTGTATTGTTAGGAAAAGTGTGCATTCGGCCTTTAATGTAAAGTAGGGCCAATCACGGTTGTTTTGTTCGATCTCCACCAAACTATTCTTCTGGATTAGCAGCGCATATCTATCCAGAGCCCAAAGCTAAGCCAGATAAGAATGACTGAACATCATGTGACTGCCAAATTACGACCTTTATGGCTACAGTGATGACACAATTGTCCCGTCTTACGGGAAGGAGATTATCCTCCCTTGGGGATGTTGTTCCCAAGCTACCGGCATCAGATACGGCAGGGCTGTAGAGAACTGGTTGGATAAGTTGAGCTTCTTAGTATCGGCGCCAGGTGCGGTTAAGTATAGTCAATTCACTGACCTTGGGTTTTTGTGATTTGTAGATCACAAGTTAATGATGGTATGCAACAATTGTTGTGTACCTGCCTTAACGTAGGGACCTTGGCATTGTTAGTGGAATTAATGGTGATTCCTGGGGTTAATTTAAGGAGAATGAGAAGGATTGAATCACACATTTACTAATGTGGACTGAGGTGTTCAGCCATAACTGGATTGTTGCTGTTGTTATTTGGATAGGATATTCTGATACATCTGTTGGTATGCAGGGAAGAATCTAGTGGTGTGTTCAGTGTGCAATAAACGTTTTTGGAGGGTTTTTAACCTCATCATTCGCTTGCTTGCGATTCCCGACGGTTTGTAGGATGTGCTTCAGCGCAAGACCAACTCGTTCAACCGGACCTTTATCATAAAGAAATTTTGAAATATGAAGTGGGTGCCAGATGGTTCCATTGTCTTCAAAATTATCCCCTCCTAATGCAATTTGTCTTGCCCCCAGTGTCAAGTGTCGAAAATGCTGATCGGGCAGCACCCCGTCTAACTTTTCTGCTGCGGTGAATAACCTTTCCCAAGGCATGTTTGCAGTCGTATTTCAGCCATTGTCTCGAGACTCCAAAACTGTTGCTTCATTTTTACGGCTCTCAATGAAAGCTGCTGTTTACCGAAAAGGCAGATGAATCCAGTGGAAAACTACTGGACATTTTTCCACCAACTAGTTTTCGACAAATTTCATTGCGATTTCGCGGACTATGCCTTCCGACTCATAGAATGATTTCTAAATGCACACACCACAATAAAACACAGCTGATCGCTCTAAGCCGATTGTAAATTTAATTGAGTGCTTGTTGATGAATGCAGCCCGTCGATTTTTTTGTCCTCATTCTGTCACCATTTTCATGGCATGTGATGTTTAAATTGCAATCTTTATTCGGTCCATTGAAAAAGGATGATTTGTTTCTGTTATTCGCTTTGCAAGTCAAACTAGCAAAGTGGAGCCTCCTGAGACGGTTGAACCGAAAAATGTAGCTGTCAGACAAATAAATCAATCGCTCAAATGCTAAGTCCGTCAAATGTTCAAAACAAGCAAAGCTGCACATATAGCATGTTTATTTTAATCAGTGGCAAAAACAGCATTCTGTTCCAGTATCCCCATTACTCACACTATTCTGGGTCAACAAAGTATACTCATTTCACTTCCACCAACAATCGGGATGAAAGTAACAATGAAGAAACATTTAGGTCTAATCTAAATCGATCAATCGAGTTCTGTTGATCATTGTCAGCACCATAGTTGCATATGGGGTATCTACCAATCAATGACTTATATCTTGCTCCCTAGGTCGATGCGCAAGGCATCATAAAATTCCAAGAGTGGCGTTCGTCATGGTAGGCACGAGTTTTGCAAATGGTAACACGAAGTACTCAACCATATGTACCATTGCCTGTAAACAGTGCAGAATGCGCTTGTGTCTATGTAGACGAGGGGATTATGTTTGCAAACCACTGAAGGTAGGCGTGAGCAGAGGACGACGCAGTTCGTCGATTACTGACATAAATTAACAGCCCAGGCTGTAAAAGAAATCGATGATCCACACCTGGCACAAACAGAAAAATCTTTATTCCAAGGAAAGTTCCAGCAGATAGCAGACATTAACTGAGCTAGCTAACTCTGCAAATCTAGACTAAGCAGACAGTTTCGGGTTCATCCACCTCGTTTACGTTTTGTTTATTTCGCAGGCGCACTACTTAGTCTCTTTGTTAGAATTCAACATTGATCCTTGGATTATGGGAAGGTGGTACATATTGATCGTTTCGCCTGATGATCAGAACCGCAGTAATTTACGCCCAATCATACACTCTCTGCTCTGGGGGCTATTGTAGATCACCGAATTAAGGGCATAATTTTTGGACATCAGTCAATAGTTAGACAGGAGAAAACCAGGTTGTTTTTATGTGCTTGATTTAATCTGAATTAATCGCAAGCACTGCATGACCTGACTGTTCGATCGATGGAATGCATATAATATCTGTCAGCCAAATTGATCAGTATCCAGTTGAGTAGATTTGCTAAACTATTTCCGAAAAAATAACTGTAAAACCTTGATCACAGGGTCTTAATATATCGGCAGTTTGTGTAAATTGGCGCTTCGGCCAGGACACTAATCCTTTAGAATCACAAAATCGTTCATCGTGTGATCCAGAATTTATCGACAGACCTCTGAAAACCCATATACTCAACCAGTACTGGCTTGACTGAACAGCCTAATTCTTCGCCACCGGAGAAGGACAGTACTGCATTCAGTTCAGTTAGATAAACGGTCGTTCTTCGGTTTGAATTGTTATTATTTAATGTGTTTTCTATGTGGTTAGTTATTAACAATGAAATGTACATGAAGAGCTAGGGAATAATACTAGCCAGGTGAGCGATTGTCAGAAAATTCTCGAGCAATTAGTAGGCTGTCTAAGCAATTCATGGACAAGTCCCACGATGCATTGGCTGCATCCAAAGTCCCAGCAAAGTTTAATTGCCTATCAATCAAGTAATCTCCTCAGCCTCTTTTAGTGGTGCACCCACAGAGACGGAAAAATTCTCCAACTCAGATTTGGTTGGAATTTAAATCAGTTTAAAAATCAAATGGTCAGTTCTGATTCTTCGTGAGACTTCTCATTCTTAGAGATTTTCAATCAAGAGCAACTTACTATGGCCTGGGTGTTTCATTTTAACAGTTCGAATGCCTGAATATTCTGATCACTGTGTCACCTGTCCTGTGTCATTATCCAAATTTGGTAACTCCAAGTAAATCGCCGTGATCACTTATATGCGGATGAGATTTTCGTAATGTTTTTTACATTGCATTCCATAAACGACATAAAACCGCTCCTTCTGAATGAGGGTATTTTCAGTTGGGATAAAGCCTTGTCTACGGGAAAAGACAGAAAACGAATAGCATCGCGCCTTGAAAGAATCATTTCAATTACTCATCCTCAGTCGAATGCAAAGAATATGGCTTCTATGAAAGATGAGACATCCATGCAACGCCCCGTGGCCTTTAGAAGCGTGTTCAGTGCAATCCTACGATTGATTATCGTCTGTCCACAACTTCTATTATCAAACTAATTCTAATTGACACCAATACTCATTGCACTCCGACTTGGTATTATCACCTCACCATCACTCTCTCCCTCCTTTATTGTAGTTTCTCTTTCGGCCTTACAGACTGTTACACCTTTACGTACCCTTGGTTCTAGTGCATGATCTAGCCAGGATTTTTACTCCGAAAGTTTTGTTTCGTTTGGATCAATGAAGATTATTGATAGATCTGTTGTCTTCAACGCTTTCATAAGGTTCATAGCAGATGCCAACCCATGATGAATAGTTTTGTTATAATCTTTGTACCAATACAAATAATAACTACAATAGTAAAACTAATTCTTCGGTTTCCTAACCCATGTCTGTTGTATTTCTATATATGTATATGTAACTTGTAAATAATGCCTGGTTGATAAAACGATATTTTCCCGTAAGCCCAAAACCTGTTTTGAGGTTAGTGCCGCTCGCTAGTTATACCTATCCGTTGCTCTATTGTCCAAACTTCCTTATACTTGTATACTCCAAAATGGCATGTCTCACCATGATCTTACTTTGAGAGTTGAAAGTGTGCATGGAAGCTCTTCGTTGAATAGCCCGCAGAAGAACCAAGAGTGTGATTCGCTGACGATATATATACATATATATATTCATAGCACCATCTCATTGCATTCAACATTTATAGTCTTCATACAGATCCTGTGCTCATTTCAGGTTTGGGAATAAAAGTTACTAGATAAGTTACTTTGCCCTTTGTATAAAGTGGCCTATTGCATTTTCTCTTCATTCATATCACCGCTGAATACTTGAGGAACTTTGGTATACAGCTCGTTTATTTACTTTGTTAGAAGCACTCAACTATGTTAAGTACACAGCGAGTTCTGAATGGGTCTTGAACCCAAAGCATCCTACTGAGTGGCTATCAGGTGTTTTAAATAGAAATGTATTTGTAATTACTCAGCGATTCGCTTCATTTAGTGGACCATTTTCACCACTTACTCTAAAAGACAACAGACGGTAATTGCTTTCACGTTTTCGGCTTCTTCTTCGTGAGAACGGGGACTGTGGCTCTGAGATGGCGCCAGCTGTGGAAATTATCAGCCACTATAATTCCAGCGAAACAGTTCTACAACTCTTTCAATTCCAACAAATGAGAAATAACCGCGTTTAGTGTGTTTGTGCTGAATTGCTTTATTGACTGCATCTGACTGAACTGGCTTGACCCGGCTTAATCAACGACGTGAATGGTCAGCCATACAAACTCTGATGAGCCGAATTAGTGTCTGCACTCCCATTGTTCTAAAGCCAACAGATCGACATAAGTTTGCACACAGGATCATGACATCTGTTTCACTTAGGACGACCATTAAGTTTGGTCGTGTTCTCAGCTGCGGAATAGCTGTGCATTTCTGATTGCTCCACCACATCACCCGCAAGCCACAGTTTATTTTCCGATGAAACAAGCGTGCTATCACCAATCATCAGATTGGAACATATGAATGATGAAAGGCACACCAAATCTACTCCTCACTTTCGGACTCATCTGTCCTACCAGGCCAGTCATTCATGGGAATGGGTGGAAAAATATTTTTCTTTTCAACTAATTATTATCCCTATTCCTACTCCGTCCTAAACGATAAGCTTTAAAAGTACGGTGCCCGTGTCCTTTATTTGAACCGGTAACCCACACCCATGAAAATTGTGGAACTCTATTTTCTGAAATTTTGCGGTTGGTTTGTTCAGATAGTTCTTTACTTTAAGTCAAGCAAATTTTGTTCGCAGAAGAAACTTGGACCGCCTTAAAAATAAAGAAACTAAGATGGGTTACGATGTAACTTTCCATATGAACCTATAATGAACTTTCAACTTTCGGAGATGGCGATTAGTTGGACAACGTAACTAATGTGATCGTTCACAATCCAATGATAATGTGACCAAAATTTTCCACCTCGTAATAAATTGACAATATAGTTGACTCAAAAATGACCCTACATTTGTACATTGCATCGCACCTCTCTCCGCAAGATAGTAAACAATATTATGGTTCATTGCATCTCGTTAATTGGAGCAACTTTGCAATACTAAACCCAGGGTGGAGTCAGAATTATTCACAAGAACCGTTGAGCTGGAGATGAGAAAACTAACTGTGTATCAGTTGTAATGGAGTCAACCGCGTGTGTGTGTGTGGATGTAGGCAGAGGAAAAGAGCTATTTGACTCATGTTGTCACTCGTAGGTCTAAAATTATTCAATTCTTTTTCGGCCATACAATGGGCGACGTTCGAGGCATACAGCTGCCTACTCAAAGCAATCTGTGGCGGAAGGGAATATCAGATAGCCGTGATGTTTAGCCCCATCTGGGGGCGTACGAACTGAACAATCAGTCACCTGTCCCCGGTGGGCCCTCAGATCGTTCTGCTGCCTTGCGGGCTAGACCATTTGGTCAGGGGCTCGGGGTAAGATCCCCAAAGTCAACGCTTCACTTTGATTTCGGCAGTTGGATAGTTTTCACTTCACAGAGTAATAATAATGGATCATGACGAATAGTGAACACCTTGGATATAGAGGATAGACGAGCCATCAAACGTGGTGAACCACACACCTTGTTTCCTTTTCTTTTCCACTACTCTTTCACTTTTTTCGTCCTTCTCCATGGTTCCCATCGCACATGATCCGGGCTCTCATTTGTACAAAAAACCTATCTCCAGCCCCTTTTAAAATCCAAATTATCTTGATGAACCACATGAATACTAATCATTATTCAGGGGCATTGCCATCGATCTAATTAGTTAGTTGTTACGGGCGTGACATTCTGCATTCTGTTATCGAAAATGCTCACAGTGGGAGCCATCAACTTCAACTTGACCTGAAGCTGTCTTTTCTGTCTTCCTACCCTTTACTGGTTGTGGAAAAAATTCCCAGACTGACTGGCAAAATTACAGTGGGCCATGGATTCAATCACACGCAGCCAAACCTGTGACTTGTGTAGGACCTGGCCGCATGTTTTTACGCTCGTGTGCAACCAAATCCAACTCGCAAGCGGTCGTTCCCAGAAGTAGACCAGAATACCGTGGTAGAGTAGGTGTTTCACTCATACGACACTCCTCAGGCAGTGTTCGCGTGTGTCAGTGTGCGGGTGTGTATATGATGAACAGGAGTGCAGTGGGGTAGTAGTTGGGATGCCTGTGCAACATATGACTGACCAGGGTGATGAAAAATGGGTGAGAACACACAATAAAGGCTTGTGGCGTTGACCATAAAATGAGAAAACGCTGAACCACACTACAATGTGCTGAAAACATTTAAATTGGGCATCAAAATAAAAACTAGATGTGCATTGAATTACTGATACCAACAACCACTGGTGCCAGCGAAGGCAAAAGGCATTTGTTGATACCATTAATACGAACGAATCTGGATTTCAGAGATTATTTGTCCATACCAATCAACTAGGTGATATCGGAACTAAAAACCAAGCAACAATACAACATTTAGTCGCCTATCTGACTTCCTAATGCAGATATCACGGCTGTTTCCACTAGTGCTAACATTAGCATTGATATTTCTACTAGTACTGTGAATAACGCTGCAGTCGGTATTCCCAATAATGTAGTAACGACAACTACCTCTATTACAACTATTACCGTCAATGTCAATATTTGTGTTAATGTCACTAGTACTGTGACTATTACTGCTACCATAACCCTCACAACAACAACAGTACTGCTATTATTATTAATGTAATATTTCGCAGAAATGTGACTTCTCACGATACTAATCGTAATAACTAGGTAGCTTTCTAATGTTGGCATCATACCCAGACCATAATGGCGTCCCGAATACGATTCTGATATTCCTGAGAACCACAAAGAAACTGCAGCACGGACCTTGTGTCAAGCATACGAATTAGTCATATAATACACGACAGAAAGATATTAATGTGGCTTATACCTGTTGCCAAAAGACAACCTAGACCAAACAATAAGTTAACAAATATTAACAATAAAACTCCAATACCCTCCAGAAGGCTGTTTCCCAATACAAACCCTAGAACACAGAGCAATGAACACAACATGTTTCATGTTTATTTTCTAGTTTCGCCAGAAAAGGAAAGAAGTCGCATAGCTGCTATAGTCACTTAGATTGGATCTGGGTCCCCGTCAGAAATAATCAACGTGCTCGATCATTATCTGCTTGGATCGGTTTCTTGTTGATGAAAATTCACGTGACGGATCACAAGAGAGGATCAGCTAACGTTTCACAATCGAGTCTACCAAGTAAACGCGGGGTGATACATTCTATCACGTGTCATAAAAGATATACTCAACCCCCAAAAATCCTTTGGTACCTAACTAAAATATTTTGTAATAGCTGGTAGTTGCTAGCTTCTATAAAACTCACTCTATTCAAACGTTGAGTCATTCGAATTTGGAGGGGACTCTTCAATATTTCACATTTCTCTGATAATCAGCTTTTTTGTTTGAGGTTCCGACCAATTTTTCGCATATTGCTTTTCAAAACCAACCTACCAATGCCTATTTTACATCATCATACGGGATAGACAAAACCAGCGTGTTCACCTTTCTCAGATTAACGGAAAATCAGCCTGTTATCCAAGCGCTCCGGTACCGTATTTTAAGCAGTTCAAGAGGCATCTCAAGCAAATTTCGCAGTGATTTTTCATGCCTAACCTCGTTATTTAAGTAAACAAGCTCATTGGGTTTAATGACTAAACAACCAGTCTAAGTGGAGATTTTGGAATAGCTTACACCCATCTACGCACATGTGCACACAGCCGGTGCCGTTTAGTGGTGGAGGCGTTTGTCTAATTCATAGAACCTTTTAATTTATCGAAGCACGGAATAACGCACTAGAATATCACAGAAATGCGTTAAGTTGTTCAAACCATCACATTTTACATTTGGCAGATGATCTGATTACGCCATAATACAATTTGTCGTGCATCACTGTGCAGCTCAGAAGAGAAACTCCATTTAGAATGATATCCTCAGGACAAATCTGAGGTATCAGCCATTCCGATGATTTCGCAAACTATCGGATTGATTGCATTTATTGATCGGTATTCGTTCTCACAGTTACTGCTCCCTCGTGTGTGCCTTACTTGCTGAGTGCACAGTAGACTGCGCTCCAGATAACCGGGCTTCAGTATTGAATTTTATGTATTTATTATTCTGTTATTGTCTTCGCGATGCCGTTTGGTATGTGCGCCTACGCACCATGCTGCTAATATGCATCATGTCTACTGTTGGAAATGTACTTTATTGCGAGAGTACTTGCTACTAGTAACTGGTGTTATTGACAGAGGGTTTTCCAATGGTCACGCAGAAAGCGGCCACTAGGTGTGTTAGCTTTGAATAATGTGGGATTAAGATCGTTGAATAGGTGCCCGCAGTAATCTCTTGCACTCCAGGTGAAATGGTATAAGTATTTGACTGAGATGGGCTGACAGTAACTTGAAATCATATAGGGCCACATGTCTTTGTGTATCCCCTAGAAAGTCTTTGATGACTGGTATTTATTGTCACTGCATCCGCCAGAAGTTCTAGGATCCTTAGGATCTTGATCTGGAATGACTGGAAGGTGTGCGGACTGAGTAATTTAAGTGTACAAAGCACGAGTCTCGTGAAGCTGGCACGGTCCGAAGCCTCTGAGGCCCACGGCATCTCGAGGGTTCACATGCAGTTAGGACACAAAATCTGGAATTTCACAGAGCCACCAGAGGTCGCAATGGATCAGTATTGTAAAGGACATCCGCCAATGAGGTGGCCTGCGGTAGTGGGATTAGAACCTCTGTGCTTCAAAGTGGTAAAATGCTTAGCCCACATGAACGCTAGCGGAATACCGACCACAGGTCGCAACAGTCTTCGATTATCTACTTCACAAAACGTGCTCAGTAAGTAATAGCTCACGATGGGGACATTTAGAATAACCCTTACTTCTTTTTGACGGTCAATGAGGACCTTAACGATGGGCGGACAAATCAAGAATTACGATAAAACGTCGATGAAATAAACAAAACTAATGCACCTTAGAAACGGGTGAGAAACCCGACGTAAAACCGATTGTTCTTTTTCGGGATTTTTAAAAATGTACTTATCACCTTACCCATGTGAAGGAAAAAAATCAAATTTACCGGAGGGCATACTACCGGTTTCGCGGTTACTGTCATCCTTCAGATGCTCGGTAATTACCCGGACAAACAACAAGTGGTTTGAAGCTACCGTTTCATTTGGACCACTCGTACTGTTTGGTTGATCGGTCCGCTCGGAAAAATCACAACGATAAGTTGCCGAAATTCGACTAGTCAAGCCCAACCTTTAGAAACAGGAAGCTTGAATATTAATCAAGAAATCGGTTGCATATTTCCATGGGACTCTTGTCTGTCTATCCGTTTACACACTACTCCCATCAAACATCCGAATTTTTTGACAAATCACCGGTGTTGCTCTTAAAAACGACTCATGCACCTTACTTGCTCCCAACGGTTTCCAAGAGATTTTAGTTCCAAATGCTTATTTTTCATCCTCAGACACTGCGTTGCACGGCTGGCATTGTTCTGACGGCATTAGTTCCATACTTAAATTTGTATTAAACGTATATATATATATAATTTACATTAACGATAGCATAGTACGTTATCAGTATTATATGATATATAATAATACATATATAGTAATATAATACACATATAAACATAGCTGAAGTACTACACACTTGTCTCTTTTTGGGTAGGAATCTTCTACATGGCCTATTCGATACATCTAACTTGGAGCTTAAATTAAAGGTAAACGGTTTCGATTCGAACAAACTAATTACTGGGTAGTTCGGGGTAGCTGTCAAAAGTCCGTTGGTCATCAAACCAACACTTCTGACAATAGGTCTAGCGTGAACTACTAGAGGACTTCCATTTTTACGCAATACGGGGAATCAGTTCATGTTCACTTTGTTTTTGTTATGCAGTGGGTCGCAAAATCTAAATTCTAGTGCCTATATGATTGGCTGTAATACTTAGCAACTGAAATGACCAAGAAGACCATGAAACTTTTAAATCACTTTTGAACTGGGAGACTTTCGAATGTATACTAATCACGCGCAGACGTTATTAGTGGACTAACTCTGCGGTCAATGATATAAGCAGGTTTTTCGTTTCTCTCGCTCGTGAACCATCACGAATCCAATTAGCTCTCTGCGGCGTCAAGTAACAACAACGCTACTCCGAACTGTGTCACGTGATTTTCGGGTAAACTCATTAAAAATAATTAGATCATCGGTAAGAAAATTTCAGTTGGCGATATCGGTGCCCGTCAGAACTGTTTCATGGTAGCACATGTATTCAGTCTGTTTATCGATCAAAAAGCAAGAAGTCTTGAATAAATATGAAAAAGTTCGGTATGTACCTGGGAAATGGTTGGTCGACTGTTTGAGGTACCAGGTAATCTTTGGGTCAATCGAGCACATATTTAATTCGAAAATTACGACAATAATTCGCCAAAAATCATTGGTTGCCATGTGAATTGTGTTCCACGTATTCGATCGTTCAACCTACCCGGTGACTGTGAGAAGAATACTAGTGCCCATAGTCTGCAGGAAGTGCCAGCTTGCACTCGTGAAGTTTGTGTGGCAATTACTTGTTTCGTACATTGAGCCACCTTTACCTTTATCTTTCACTTCTGAATTCACATACGAAAGATGGACGCCAAACAGAGCAACTCAAAAACCTCCATAAAATGTCTGCAAGAACGCGACCCGCCTAATGGAATAAATAAGCTACTAGTCTTTTCATCCCGCAGAAGCCCTGGCTTTTCCACCGAAAAACCAATTAAGGAGACAAAGGGAACACTTTAAAGTTACGAGATGTCTGGAAAACCAGATATGTTTATGTTAATGATGAAAGGAACCAAGTGAACTGACTTATCCTATGACCATCAAACCCCGTGCAGCTATAGTGGCACACGCCAGCGACTAGGCGTGATCTCCGTGGAAGAAAACTCATCCAGTTAGCTTGATTGCGGACGTTCCAAATAAAAATTCGTTCAATCAAATAATCACTTTACATTCCGGGTTTGGGAGCCCGTGGGTACTAGTTTGTATAAAGCAATTTTCTCGCAAAAAGATAGTCATGCAATTGTTATGGCATAGAAGGCGTTTGATAAAGACGTTTTCCCTTGCTTCCTTAAGAAGTAAAGCGTAATTTTTCTAACAAATGCATTTATTTCTGTTCCTGCTATCTACTTTTGCATTTATCCTACCCCTGGATCCAGAAGACTTGACACTCCTTTACTGAGAAAGCTCAACAATCCAGCCTAAAGCTTCTGTTTTATCGCTCTAGCATGCCGCCGTTTTGAAGTGGCAGAATGTGCCAGCGTTTAACTGCATCAGTTAGTTTTTCGCATGAAACTTTAGTTTGCCTAAAAACCACTGTATGGAGCAAGCCTTGGTTGTGTTGGGAAAATGTGCGATACCTTTCTCGGGATTAACCACTGTCCTTGACTCTATTCTGCGCTCCTAATCCTTCTTGTTTTCAGAGGATCACTGAACAAGTTACATACAATCAAGCACTTAATAATCACCATTGAATGCCTGGTGGTTTTGTTCACTAGATTTTGCTCAACCACCACGATGTTACTACCTCTGCTTTCGGTTGCTTTAGACGGCACTTTCCGCGAGATTCATGGTCAATCCTAATGCTTCTAAACTTTTCAGCACTCGGTAGCCTTTTTGCGTTTAGTACAATGGCACCCCAAAATCCCATGTCTCGAAGGGTAATATTCATTCTCGGTGCCAGTCGTCTGGAAGAACTTTCCCAATCCATATTCTGCATGCGTGAAATCCATTCCCGAGCCTTGATATTCTCCATAGTGGCATCTTTTCTGCATAGTACTCAAGGCGACTGTTGCAAGGGTAACGATAAACCTACCATTTAGAGGGACTGAATTCAGTTAGGTACGGACTAGATGCGCTACTATTCTTTCTTTTAGTCTTGGTCCGAAAGCCGCACCGGTCCCGTTATGGCAATTGATACGAGCACCACCTCACGAGATTTGCCGGTTGAAGCACACGGCTGGCAAATGAACGACAGTGGTTGTTGCTCCGGTCCTACGCTATGCCTCCATGATTTGACGTTTCATATGGGTGTCATAGGTTTATTCCTCGCTGAATTCCTGCACGGGTGCGTTGATTTACGTCATTGTCGATTCTTTTCAATGAAACAAATCTCAAAGTAAGATCAAGCTATTCATTCTGCACGCAGTCAGGTTTGTTTCAAAGAGCGGGGATCAGCGATTGGTGAATGAAACGATAGACGCTCCGGTGACGATTTTGCTTTAGAACACAAGAATGAGACAGACTTGTGTGGTCTGAGTGACTGGTTAGTTAATAATACTAAGAACGATTGTAAAAAGATACCTCCGCAAGCGCTCACAGCCACTAAACTAGGTTACACTTGCCCTGCAAAGCATGATAGCCCAAATCAGACTATCTTTGTGCACCAAATCCCCAATGGATCATCTGGAACAGGGTTCACCTGATTTGACTCGAGCCCAATTGTCGGTCTGGGTCACCACCTTTGAGCTGCCACAGTTAATAAAAGACAGGCGAAAAGGAAGGCAACAATATATACCTGCCCCACCCGCTAAATGGAAGGCGAGTTGTGGGGCTTGGCCTCGCCCATCAATGAATCCATGGCTAGGCGACCTTGAGTTGTTGCTATTGCTGGATCCTTCAAGCCTATTTTACCGAGCTAAAGTGCAAGTGTGTCAAAATGAGGCTGTCTGTTTGCTGTGAGCCGTGACTTTCAAGCTAAGACCCATCCCAAAGCCTGCACACCTTGATTCTGAGACTAGGCCATAGAACGGTTTGGCCTTGCTGTGGTGGTTGTGCTTTGCGTGCCTTGCACTTTTTGTGAATTTTTACTTCGGCTTTCAAAGAAGTGCTCATAGCAAGATTCAGTATTTACAAGATTGCCTATGATAATTAATTCGTCATTTAACACGGTCGGTATTAGAGGAAGGCAAAATTTCTGTAGTTCAACTGTAGATGTACGCTTGAATCAAAGCAGTCAAATAGGAATTGTCTGTCTCGGGTTTTGAGATAGCAGTTGCACCTTTGATTTGCGAGCAGGAAAAACTCCGATGGCTGAGGCTGATAGAAATACCTATAATCATGTTTCACCTCGAGATTTTCCACATATTCTGTTACCTGAAGATGTCAGCTTTACTGTTAGGTAGCAAGGTCCCGTAGAAGCATTCTGAACGGAAATAATAACCCATTTGGGGCAAACTTAACTTGTCCTTAGCGTCGCAAACCAGCCGAATAGCTGAGGCCCACAGGTGAAGATAGCGGTAGTTGCGAATAAAACACTGGATTTTGAGCTAAGAAAATTAACCTTCATTCCATGTTAGCATTTACCTCCCTAGTAAGAAATCATGGCAACAATGTACAGCTGTTTCATCTTGGTTAGGAATCGATCAGTAGAGCACACTGACCGCGCATGAAAAACGATGCTAACGATTGTGAGTCGAAAGTCTTAGCATTTAGGCAAGCCTGACAAGCTCTCAGCGGAGGATTTTGTGCACAGATCGTTCCGTCGTAAGAAACAAATAACCGACGATCGACAGCCCATGACCAAGAGACAAAAGCAACAAAGGACTGGCAAAGGAGTATTCGAAAAACAGAGATAGAAACATGGGATTCTCCGTTTATGTTGATGCTGAAAGCTGCCTTCATTTTGGTTGTCGAAACAACGGTCGCGTGAGTTATTTTGGATGTTCTGGTGTGAGAAGACCATGCCAAAGTGTGATTCCTAAATGTACAAAAGGATCTAATCTGGTCATTGTTTCTATGTTGAACGTGTGTTCATACAGATAGGTAGACTGGGACTCGGGTAATTATATAATCAAAGTGTTTGGGGAATCGATACTTAAATAAGCCAAAGTAAACTGGTGACAAGCACGGCAACTGAGGGGAACAGCTGCAGAAATTTTGAGTTTCACAAGCGATCCGACAAGAAATGGCGGTATCCGGGTGGTTGAACAGTATTTCGTGAGGACTCGATAACAGGTCGCTAATAAATGTGACAAAGGAAGTGAGCAAACATTCCCAAACTTTTTGCTGGTTCTACTATTTTCTTCCACTCAACTCGTGCGCACTGAGTCAGGCGGCCAAATTCAATCATCTAAAATGTGATAAAATGGAAAGGTTAATCAAGATTTGCAAACTTCTGTTTCATTGATCCCAGCATGACATGGCTCTGCCCTGGACTAATACTAATAATAATATAATGCCGTTTTGCCAGTACCAAACAAGTTGTGACTGTTTGCGGCTCTGCCTTGTATTCAGTTGATCATCTATTCCATCGCTGTGCAGCCCTCTTCTCCGGTCACAAGAATAAGGAGAAAATAAAGTAGGTAGATAACTCCAACTTACTTTTCGCAATATCAGTAAGCGTCGTTCCTTCCATCAGGTGATCCGCCCCTTAGAAGTTTTAAATTCCGGCTCGCCTGAATTGTCGGCAGTATTAAGTCTTCCATAAAATCACACTTCTGCTACGTGAATTACACCGCGATTTTCACGCATTCACAAAAAAACGCTGCAGAATGACAATTTACTTCGTCTTGTCTCCTCCCGGCTTTCATGAGACGCACTGAAGACAAACTGCTGCCACCCCAAAGTTGATCTTGCAGAAGAGTTTTGTCCGTATACATTGTGCATTTCTTCAAGTTAAACACCAGAACACCCAGGCGTAAGGGTTTGTGTTGCTTCCTGCGCCGGGCGGATCTGTAGAGTTATCGCCATCACGTTTTCGTTGGTCGCTGCCGTAGTCATTTTTGTTGATGGGAGTTCATTCGCATCAGCGCTACTACTTATCGACCTAGCGTTATCCGAGAATGTCGAAAGTGGCTTCGTAGTCAACACTTGATGAATCAATGCACGCTGAAGGCCCTGGATATTCATGGAATGTGGCTTGAATCCTAGTGTTACATTGACGTCTTTAAAGTCATGCAAACACGAGCCTTAACCCCAAAACTAAATGCTGTATTTGTTCTGTTATCGGAAAAGATGCTTACTCCTTGGTTAAACATTTGGCTTTCCTCAATGGCGCAAGAGGAAATGAAAGGACCAGTTCTCTGGCACCTCAGATCCCTAGAATTCAAAGCTGCCAAGCCTGCCTTATTTCACTTTTAGGTGCACCAAGGGGACGGAATCGTGAATCCAATCTACAAATCCACACACACGTTACTATCTGTAATTTTGGTGATCAGCGGCAAATACAATGACGGGATTGATCGATTGCCGAAGAAACACCTTCTAATCCCAAATTGCCAATTTCAGTCGGCGGAAGTTTTGTGCGGTCGATTTCAAGAAGTCAGTACTACTGTTCATTCGGTACCAAAGCTGTTGTTTAATGTCTTTGATTCTCCGATATCACCATTGCATGGAAAGCCTGAAATCACGAAGTCGGAGAGATCCGACGTCACTGCTGGAACGGAGTCGTAAGATTCAAACCTGGAGGGCCTGTAAGTCCTAAGGATCCCAACACTTTGTCCCACAGGTCATTTTGCAATTCAGAATGATTCAAGTGCAATGAGTTTGTCCACCTTCAGTCAGCTTGTCAGATTCTACGGGCTTACGTCTCGAACAGCTCTATTTCTGGCTCAACTCTTCCCTCTGAACTTTGATCTCTTTCATTAGCCATCACCACTTCCATTCCGCTCGGACATACAGCGAGTATTTACCTTATCAACAATTCTGAACAACAATCATTGCTCATTGACACTGGTAGTGTCGCTTCATTCGTTTTTAATTCTTTGTGAACGTATCAACTATCGCTGTTATTTCAGATTCTCCTATCTCGCCAGGATTTCAAACAACCCGGAATGTGTGTAACATCACAAATTTGATAACGAATAAGCTAGAAGTTTGTAACTATTCTGTAGATAATATGCTGACTGAGTTGTTTTTCACTTCTAGGATGTTGCTTGGCTACGTGAATGAAGCACACTGGCTACAATGAGGGCACAGAAAATATCTGTCTGAAGTTACTAGCTTACACTGTTCTTGTAGGGGAAGAACTGGTTGAGGTGGCTACATTTAGTTTCCTGGGAAGCTAAATTTCACATGGTGATAGTAAATCAGATGAAGTGTCTTCATGCCTACAGAGGGCCTGATCTGCACCTGCTGATTTGGAGCACCTGTAGAGTAAATTTGACATCATGTTATCGATCGAATGTCGAGTCTACTCAGCAACAATGAAGTCGTCATTATTACGAGGCTCCGAAACTTGGCCTTTAAAAACAGAAGGTATGCAGAAACTTTCGGCATTCTGAAACAGCTGTCTTCATAGTATTAACAGAACATGCTAAGAAAATCCTGTGAATAACTCATATGTTAGACTTAAGGTACTGGGTCCAAGAATT
>LUCM01001103.1:25557-43627 GCA_008360955.1 Fasciolopsis buskii | reverse complement strand
CTAGCTGCACAGTGAGTCTATTATTTGCTCGCTGTGTCGTTCCCCGGTGGCTGAGATAGACGTTTCGGATTACTGAGTTGATGATGTTTCTGTTTGCTTCAGCAACTGTATAATCCGCACACGTGCGTGTTTGGTCTGTATGTTTTGGGCTGAGGATGTTGTGGAAATTTATTTTTTTTTTTGTTTCTCGGTTTTTCGTGTGGCTTTATTCTGGTTTTGTGATCAAGGGCAGTGTCTTTTTACGTCTTCTGATTTTTCGCTTCTTCTTCTTTTTTTCTTGTTTTCTTTTGGTTCTTTTCATTTCTCTGATTCCGTGATCATTTCCGAGGTTTATAGTGTCCTTGTGTATGTTTTGTGTGTTGAGTTTTCTTTGCTTTCTGCTGATTACCTTCACGACATCAGTCGTTTCTCGATTTTTTATACGCTGGTTTTCTTCTACTGTTGTTTCGTCTTGGATTAATTGTTTAAACTGGTTGTATTTTCAGCCCCGGAACTTTTCTGTTTCGTCATTCATTTGTTTGCCTTTTCTCTCTCGTTATGTTGGCGTTTCATATTACGATTTTGCTGTTGGCATAATTAGTTTGTCGTGGGGTTCATTACAATGTGACCCGCGTTATAGTTATTTGTGGGATGTATCAGTGTCCCTGTGTCTCCTGTTTTTTCGCTTGTTGGTTTTAAGTGGTAGTTTTTAACTGCTTCCCTTCCATTTTTAGGTTACCCAATCGTGTCGCAATGAATTTCCTCACTCCTACCACTACCACTCAAGTTTCTGTGAGCAATAAGGTGAGTTTTTTGAGTTCCCGAAACGCTATCTGTGCATTACCGCTCTTCTTTCTTATCTTTTTTTGCTTTTTTTAGAAGTTCTACTTCCGCTGCTTTTGCCGTAAAATTCTTATCGTTGCATGCTTACATGGCTTTATTCAGTGTTTTTTGTTTTGCGGTCGGCTCTCCATAGTCAGATCCATTCCCATATCCGATTGTTATCGGTTTGAAATCTCATGGCTACCTTTCTTCACATGATTTGTATTTATGAAAGCCTTTCTGCTTAGATGATTGGTGCTATAATGGGTCGCTCCGGTGTTCGGATCAATCAAGTCCGGCAAGAATCTAATGCGGACATTAAAATCAGCCGCCAGGAACCTGGTGTTGATGATCGAATTATCACCATAACAGGTACCCCGGAACAGATTCAAAACGCACAGTTTCTACTTCAGATGTGGTGAGTGTTGTGTCCACAGTTCGTCTCTCCTGCTCTTCATATGTTATTCATGCAATAGATAACAATTACTTTCCTTCTTTTCAGTGTGAAGAAATATGGGGATCAAGTCTGATTCGAAGTGATGTATTTGGAGAACTATGTATCGGACAACAAACTGAACCCAACTCCCTCATCCAATAATTCCTACGCATATGTTGTACACTTCACTCTGTTGGCCATTGAATTCCTCCTGTTAAACATGTGACTGTCGCTTTTCAATTCACGAGTCCCAGGCGTCTCAAGTAACGGCTGGCAGCGCATATCCTAGTTTGGTTCATCTGAAATTCTGGCATCTTCTCGGAATTAACTTTCTCGAAGGGTTGTTTTATTGAGCTTGGAATTTGCATTTGTGGGTGATGTTAAGAGCAATTTCCTCAGAGTAATTCCCGTCAATTGGATTTTTCATATTAGGCTTAAGTGCCGTGAAATAAACTGACTCTTTGTTGACAGGTTCACTGTAGCAGGTCACATCAAGCAAGGAGATTCCAGCGTAGCCTGCATTGGGGATTTTGGTCCAGTCAATAGATGATCAAAAAATTGGTTTGTTTTTCCGACTTATCAGTTCTTATGCGGGTTGTTGACCAATTCTTCAAATTGTCATTTGGTTCTGGAAGAGATCTTCCTCATGCAACTGGGAACTGTCATTCACAATCCTGTGATCTAGAATGGCGTTATCAAACGTTTGGTTTCGGCAGGCAAAGTTGGAATACTTCAGTGAGTCGCCAGTATCAGTCTATTCGTCTATTACTTTAGTCCGTTTTGCTTAAATTGAACGGAAACACGGGATTGCAGTTAAAGCCCAATTACGTCATCTACAGCTAATGGTTATAAGAACTGAGGTGATTGTTCAAGGTGGCCATTCGTGACAGCCCACCGCTGGATTGCCACGTGTGCATATCGCGCGCGAAATACAACAGCATGCAAACGGTCCGAAACCTCGACCGGGAAATAAAGGTCGATATGAAGTTAAATGAAATAAGACTGAGTTTGTGTATGAATTCTTAGGTCTGATAGACCATTGTAGACCCACACAGCCGCGAAATTAAATTGCATACAATCATTCGATTTTTACTAGCAAACGACGCGTGTCAGCCCGAAAATAGTGAAAAGTATTGTTTACTGCAATCTTCTTAGTTTCTTCAGAGGCAACTGATCAACAAATAATGGTTATACCAGGTTATGGGAGGAACAAATCCAAGATGATTTTGTGAAAACTCAATGGCGGTAGCATTTTCTGGGACCGGACGACGTTAAGTCGACTTTCAATCAGTAGTTTGCCGTTAAGCTTAATTCTGAGGAATCACCTCGCAAATATCAGATTTCGATCAAAAATTCGCTGACTCCTACTGAAATTTCCAAGAACTTTTAAATTTACCAACACCGGAGCGACCACTATATTCAAGATCGAAATGTGAATTACAAGACATGCTCACTGTAATACGTGGCCAAGGGAAGTCATGCTCCATCTTTCGGAATAGCCGCCTTCAGTTGCGATAATGCATACAATTTTTGTGGTCCTACATGATGAGACGGAATAATCACGGACACTGTTGTTTTCTCCAACGAAGACCGACTTCCTGTCAAAACTTGAATCGATTCACCCCTCCTTCTCCCCGTGTATATCGAGCTCTCCTCTCGGCAAACGCGCTACCCTTCACCGTTCGTTCCTGGTGCTACGCGTGACCTGATCATCAAGTAAATTTGAGTTTGCATGTCTGAAGAAATCAACTCGGAAGACCATAACGGAAGTGAGGAGACTCAAGTATACGCAAGGACTGCAGTGCGTCATTTGCCAATTTGACTGGCAATACTTAAGTGATCTAAGGATCAGGGACCAAGAAGTCAAAGGTTTGAACCTCAGATCAGCAAATAATTTTTGTGATAGCCGGCAACTCGTTGTCGCCTCTTTCACAGCTACATCTGATCTAATGAGGCTCTGGTTTTACATCATTCCAATTTTCAGGGTCACGGTTGCCAGTCCCACCCTCTCCTTCCCGCGTACTGGACCGAATTGGCTATGCGGCATGCCTCTTCCATCGCACTCATGTGTGAAGCATGGCATAGGAAGCACAATTACAATTTTACAACCTAACCGAACGTATTGCTGTCAATTAAGGGTTGTTCTCACCAATGTCATGGCATACTTGTGATTCAAACTTTCATTGGTGAAAACTTACATCTAATAAAAAAGCTAACGGAACAACTCCGACTGTAATGACGGGGCTACAAAGCCATATTTATTTCTACATCCCGAGTACGTTACATGCAGACGTATTCCTGTGGGGAAAACGTTTGCATGCATTCTGCCCATTACTTCGGACTTATCCAAAGCCACACTTCCTTGGACCATCCCGATGATGAAAGCAATCAGTCCCGTGGCCGAATTTATTTCGTTGCTGACCAATTGCGACACAGGTCTGAATAATCACGGATAACGCAGGAAATTAGTCAGAGCCAGCGGAACCTGCGCTAGCACATTTCGTGCTAGTTCTTGTGTCATGCTGGCAAATACGAGCTCAGCATCCCTTGATCGTTGCCGCCCGTCCAATTTCGGCTGATAGAATTTGAGTACGAACAATGATAGAAAGAAGGCATATTTGGAGCACTTATTGGGAAGAGACTAGACTGGTGAGAATAGGAAAACTCCTCGGGACGGTCGTATTTTTCAGGGCTGATTGTTGTTAAGTAGACTTCGGTTACCTTTGGATTTTGTGATCATACGCAGTGAGACAGGCTGATGAGCGGAGAAACTGCGACCGCATCGTGCAACAGAAGTTACACATGGATGCAGGAAGTTCCTCTGGTAGATTTATTCTAAAATGAGTTATGCGAGACGAACTCAGGTCAAACCACAAGCCCAACTGAGAAATTGGGTACCATTTTGTCAAATATGGGTGCATCTTGAAATCAGGAGTGTGGCTGAGTGACAGTCTAGGGTATAAATAAATGATGGTGAACCAGTTAAGATGGCTAAATCTTTTGCACGTCTCACATAGTTCTTACATATGATTGCAAACTTCACCTTATCCGGTCGTGACTTTCCTAGTAGATTGGAAATTTGACGGGTAATGATAATTAGTTTGTGCTAGGTGCTTGGCTGAGTATCTGCTATTCGATTCCACTGTGAAATCTTGTTTACTTTTATTAAGCAGACTGGTTCGTTTGTCATGCCCTACTCCCCACCGACGCACATGGAACCACAACGAACTTTGTCGCTTTTTATTATTTCGGTTGATATTACTGTGGTCATTCACTTAACTGCTACGTATTCATTTTAAAAAATGTTTTCTGTAACTGAATCCACTAGGTTCGGCTGTTCATCTGTTCCTGCTGATGCAAATGAATTTTTAAGTGGTGCCTGAGTTGACAGTAATTGGCAGCACGATTCTCGAATGTGTCCACAGGTATTCACGAGATCAAAAAAGCATCATAATTGGTCTTAGCAATTCAGGCATGTAGTGTGACCTTATCCAAAATGTAAACAGTGGAAAGACGATCATTTTACCACAGGTCGTAGTGGTTAAAATGAATTTCCAGGACTGGCTAACAAGTGATGGAGAAGTCTGAAGAAAATTCACAATTTGTTCTTTGTAATCAACATAGGTTAGAACCGGTTTTGGTCCCTTCTGCTCAGTGACAGGCAAATGAATGGAACATCACACTAATCTTTCACGATTTATGTGTCTCAATCAAATGAACAATGACTGGATACGGATCACAGTTAAATATAGCACCACAGTAGTTCATTCTCAATATCAGGCATCTTAGCCTGAATGACTGAACCCTGCCTTGATATTTGCTTTGATCTAAGCACAATAGCATTGATCTAGCCTCTTAATTGATAAGATTCATTACGGATTCAGTCTCCGAAATCTGGTATAGTCCCAAGCCTGAACAGCCCGGCTGCCTTTTGCATGTTCTCAACTGATCCAATAGTAATAACGACACCAACTACTAGTACGGTGACAGTAATAATAGTAGCCCTATGGGCAAATTGGTCGTTCTTGGAATTCTCATCAAAACCCAATTCTTGCTCGTCCATTTCATTTACAGCGTGTTGTTCGCGAATCGTTCTCATATTAAGTTCACCCAAACATTGTTATGGGTACACCACCTGCTGACATGGGCACTGTTCTTAAACATTGAAAACAAGCAGATATTTGCATTTTACGGAGGCTTATGAAGACTTGCGGCGGGGGTATTTATAAGCACAAAGACAAACCTTTCGAGTTTACTGGGCTGTCAGGCATGTACACGGATGTATACGGTCAATAGTTCATTTTTGTTAATGACTATATAGCTTTGCAATTCGTCTATCATTCGGATGGCTCTCTAGTTAAGTTGTCAACTCTCAGCTGAATATCAAAGCCGTGAGGATATCTAACGTCCTGAAATTTTTCTACTTTGCCGTCTACACCACCACAATCAAAGACCCAAGACTGCTCAGTAATACATCCAGTTGCAGTCCACTGTAAAATGCTTGCTTTTGGTAAGAAAATACTCTCCGCCATTAAATTCAGCCTTAGGCTAATGATAAATTTTTCACTAAAACGACTTTTCGGACAATCTACGATTGATCGGGAGTTTTGGCTGCTGGTTCTGTAAAATAGGTTTTTACAACGACTATCTACACTGGCAGATTCCGTTAACCTCGATGAATCTGTTGTAAGTCTTCGTTTGTTTATGACCGGAGCGGGTGAAATTATTTCATTCACTACTAAGGACTTAAGAATACCGGCATATAATTTAAACTGTCACAACGGCCTCCTCGATCGGTATCAGATGAATCATGGTAACTTGTACACACAAGGACTATTGCGGATCATGCTTGAGAAATTAGTCCTTTTGTTATTAATGATGCATTATTAAACTGGCGAAAAATATACACAACATATTCGTCCGGAAGCGAATTAATTCGAATAGCTTTCAAACTACTGAGGAAAGATTTAGTTGCGTTTGTTGTAGTTACAGTCAGCGACATTGGCTTCGCTTTCAATTGCCTAGGTGAGTGGTTAGAGGGTCATGTCGTGACTACTCCGACGTAATTTACAGACGATTTTATTTGCACAGTTAGTATGACCACCGGCTTTATTGGTCGGACGCAGTCGCGCTACTGGAATTGTTATTATGCAGCATCGTAGTCCTACACACACCACTAATTGAAAAAGTCACTGGTATTTCAGTTGTGCAGACTAAGCACAAATTTTGTCCGTATTTTCGATACCAACGTCATATGTCTCAGAAGCAATAAACTGCGGTCGGTGAGCGAAAAAGCGATTTGAGGCAGTTGGATATTAATAGTCATAACAGAACAATTTGTCCAGTCATGCATATCGCGATTATGAGGCATAGTTCACTTAGGTGGATAAGTCCGATGTCCGCTCGCCTGCTGTTGCACCCGAAAAACATTTTAATTCCGATGAATGCCAATGACAGAACATGTCAGAATAGGCATGTGCAAAGTTTACCCTGCGGTCTATTCGAGTGTTTGAATATCATAATCCTGTTTTACCACATTTTATCCAATTTCTTTTTGATCGAATGAAAGTTTGCTAAGACTTGCGGACAAGATGGATTAATCACAATTTGCTCGTTATTCACTTATATATACAACTGACAACGGATCACAGTTGTGACTCTTCTACGGACTCTTCAAGGAAGAGTTTTCATGGACACCGCGGAAACAACAAGTTAGATTCTGGCGCGACATACCAGTTCAGAGTGTACAAGTATAAAGTTGCCAGGAGGATACTGGGGGCGCATACTTGACGACTGGCAATAACCACAAAAATGGTCTTATCCTTCCGGAGGAATTTTATTCACTCATCCAGATTTTACTTGTAATTAACAAACATGTATATATTCTATTGATCACATCAAAGACATCGCAAGATGCTGGAATCCCACCTTTTCGAGTGTCTCAAGCGACTATGAAATCGGCCTGAAAAATGGTTCAGAAGAATTGGTGGTGGCCATAATTGAATTTCTTGACTTAACTACCTAGCGGATGAGGTCGCAGTGTTTCACTTGGAGATGGCAAGTTCGAAACGCTCCATCCACGGTAAACTTCCCCAGTTGACAGCCCTCCCGTAACCGCGGCCTCTTCCTGAATATGATAAGCAATGTCGTTTCATTAATAAACGAAGTAAAACGATGAAAAAGAGAATTACATAAGCGATGAAAACCACTGTCAATAAAGAACTTCGTGATTGAACTCAACGCACGCACGGTTCAAGTGCACCTCCCTCAAAACTCACCTTGTAAATTATCGTCGGCCGATTGAACAGTATAGGTCATATTAGATATCAGAAGAAGAAAACATTTACTCGGAGAAAAAGTGCAATATGGTGCGATTGAAGAAGTTTCTTTGCTGCGTCTCAGTGCTAAGAGACTAGGGAAATGCCTTATATATCAACCGAGATGCACTGAATCAATGCTACCTGGGGTAAATATCCTTTTATTTCAGAAATAGGATTTTGCTCTGCGACATGTTCGATACAAGTTTGGTAAAATGGACACGTTTCATAGACATCTGGGGCTAACTATTTGGGAAGGGGGAAAAGGAAATCGGCAACCATGACCGTGAAACTTGAAGTGGTCCGGAACCACATAAGATTCCAAATAGGCCAGGTGTGATAATGAGCCGGGCTAGAAGGGATTGTCATCTACCAACAAAGTGATCTGCAGATTTGTGATTCGAACCTCTGGCCTTTTTGGAGCTGCAGATACTTAATCCAACTGCCCGTAAATTTATTAAGTATTGTTAACGCCTTGAGTCCACACAAAACCGTCCGGATGTAGAGGGGGACATTAAATATCTCATACTGGCTAGTTTAGGGTTTATAACAAAGCTGTGTAACTTAGTGCAGACTTTGATATCGTAACTATACATATATATAATATAACACATGTATGCACATGCTGGTGTACTATCTCGGTAGCAGTTTTAGACGATTTAATCATTAAACGTTTTGCCGCATTGTGGTTTTATCTTTATAGACCGACCACATGCATCGCCTTAGAGCAGAACCGCCGTAGTGACTCCTTTAGCTTCCACGCATTATAAGGCTTAGAAACATAAGGACAGAATAATAAACAAGCCTGTTTTGATGCTTTACGAATCGCCTAATCTAGCACGTTTTCGAGGTAGTAGAATCGGAGCACTGCAAAAACATAGAGACTTGGGTGATGACTACGCCATAAAACCCCAAATTAACGATCAGTTGTGACCTATGCATTGTTTCTTATTGATAACTGGCTGTGTGCAAAACTAAACGTACCGAAATCCGAGAGTCACTTTTATCCGGTCAGCACAGGTACTTTCAAGTTTCAAAGAAGGAGTGCGGGGCCTACTGATGTATTCTTTTGTCTTTCCAAGGATTAGCAGTCCTCGGATAAGTACAACCGTGAGAAGTCTAGAGAAAATCTTGCTTTGATTTTCATGTGATTGGACTGACAGATGAGCCAATGAATCGTTACTGTTTTTACTGATAGGTTGTAGCGTCCTAATCAGGGCTGCTTTATCAGTAGGGAGCAACAATCACGTCCTTTCACCATTTGACGTATTGTTCGATATGGGGAACTCGATGAATACCGAAGCTCCGATCGAGATGGTTGATCTAAACATGCTCACTGAAAGTGTGCTTGCCGAGGTGAACTTATAAAAATGTATTTGGAAAATAAGCCTGAAAAGTTCTTTTCAAATAAGTTAAAGCCCTATTTTGTCGCGCCGCATAGTAAGCAAATTCCTGATGAATGTGATATTAATGAGTGGAAGCAAAAACTCTGAATGAAGGCTAAAAGTCACCGTTAAGGCTAAATAACCAAGGAAAATACTGTAGTTTAAGATACGCAGTAGGTTCACTGGATCGACTCAATTCCAAGCGTATTGCATCACTTGCACCTTTTTGTTGTTGTTGTTCGAAATGTTCAGAGGCTAGTGGACTCACAGCTCCTGGAAAAGCATCCTCTCACACGGACAAAGATTAGTTATGATCAGTAATGATTTATGCATATTGATGATTGAATGTGTATTCAAGCGCAGAATGAAGGAAATAAGGAAAAAAGAGAAAAACAGGCAGTTCCAAACCAGTGTCTCACAGTAAGGGTGGGTCTGACTGCGGGGGGGGATGACCGTTGAGCAGGCTGAGAAAAACAAGGGGATGAAAGCCATTACACAGAGAAGTGAAAAGCAGTCGAAACTAGATGTACTTATTTTTTCTCCCGGCAGCTTCTAAACGTGACAGAAAGAGAAGCGCCCAGTGCGTTTCCGATTGTGAAAAGAAAAGACCATGACAAAATGTCATGGACGGGGACAAGGCAGGGAACGGCGGATGAGATTGAGACTGTACAGAAATGTATACATGGGATACCCTTGAATTAGCCACCACAGATCTGCCGCATCGATCAGGAATAGGGCCAAGGGAAACCTATCGGGATTCTGGCGAGACAACCGAGTTATGCTGTGAGGATTGCTCCGACGGAGAATTAGTTGTGGGTGTGGACGCTGAAGTTTGAACTTGACGTAGCATGGCTATAATGCGCTCGGTTGCGCGCGGCCTGAGCTGTCCGTTTTCCGGATTGACAATCTGGCTAGTACACACACGACTCTGACGAACGTAGTCTACCGAATCGACTGGCAAGTGTTCAGACTGGAGAACCATAATCAGATGGGATTTGGCCCGATAATGTTTGTGTAAATGGCCCATCACGCGGAATCCGACGTTGCACACGGAACACTTGTAAGGTCTTGGATCGTACTGGCGTCCGCGATCCGTCAGACTGGGGCGATTAGACTGGTTGTCCATCGACCTTTTGGCAACAACGACTGGCAAACTGGAGAGGACTACATTCTCCGGAGACTTTCTCGAGGTGGCGGTATTGGTAACTGTGGTCATTGTGGCCGCCGCCGTCGTTGACGTCGTGGTGGTGTGAGTAATCGCTGACGAAGAACGATTTCGACAGGGAGCTAACAAGTTCGACTTTTCGGACACTTTCTCCCGACCTAAACGGTCTCGTTTCAAATTGATCTCGTCCAGGTCAACAAAAGAACTCGGTTCACTCGAGCTTGGCGTATGCATCATGTCAAGTTCGCAAGAAAAATTGTTTGTATGCAGTTGCATCTGGTTTTCTATAAGCCCCGAATATTGAACTTGAGAATGTGGCTCTTTGATGGAGCCGAGAAGTCCCGAGGTAGAAGTGACTTCGACAGCAGTGTGTACATGTTGTGCGGAGGATTGCTTCGGTTGTGTAGGCTGAATTGATCCAACCAGATTGGGACCACTCACCGTGGACTGATCCAAATGCACCTCTCGCCAGCTTTTGTCGATCTCTTTATGAATCAACTCTGTGATGCAAAATTGAAGACGCATTAATTAGTTTAAATGAAATAAACAATATTCAGAGAGAACTTTCAACTCCTGATTTGAACCAACAGTCCATGAATTTCAGCAAAAGGCTCGAATCCTATTGCTATCGATTGACCTTGGTCAATCATAAGTAGGCTGTCCCAGGTTATTCTACCACAAAGGAACTTTGGCAATAGTTTCGTCCCCCCTGTCGAGTAAGGTAACGAGTGAGTTGTTATGTTTACAACGTCCATGTAGGCACAGAACAAGCAATTCCTTCGGAGGAGAAAATACCTTACTGTAGCCACGACAAATTTGAAATTAACAGCCAAGAGAAGGTAAATGAGCCTGCTCCCTACAGCTAATACCGGACAAATAACGGGTTCGAAACGGCACAATGTGGTTTGTATCAAAATTTGGCTAAGTTTGATCTATGGTAGACCAGTCATGGCAGATAAGTAACTTTGGGTTCGATACTAATCTGATGTGAACATCTGCCAGTCCATGTGGGTGTGCTCACTGACTCCAACGAGCCATGTTGTAGAAGAATAAACTTGCAAAAAATTGGCTGTGCGCAGGAACTGACCGAAGTTGAAGTCAGAGAAGACCACATTTGAAAATTTGAAGTGAAGTGTACTTCGCAAAAAAAAATCTGAATGAATGTAAGTGGTGTGCTTCGCGTACAGATGGAGAGACAAAATTTACCCAGAAGGAAACGACCTCTTTCTCAGGTATGCATACTAGATATTCTCCTTTAAAACTCTTCTCATACTTATACTCTTCCGTTATTTTGGCAGTAAAACCTCTCTGGAATCAATATCAGCTTGCATGAATGGTGGGTCTAATTAGGAATCACATGATGATCCGTTGGAATTTTTTGTCGGTTAGGCAAGGCTAAATGTCAATAAGAGGGCGCAAGGTCCGAAGCAAGGGTCCTTGTTATAAACGTTTTGCCTAGGGATGAAGAAACAGAATTTCCCTGGAAGTTCAAGCCCTTATTCCTCTTAAACGTGCTGATCATCCCCGCAAGCTCCTAACGGGTAAAATAGGAATTTTAATTGTTTTTAACCTCAGGTAGTCTAATTTTTCACCAAAAATCGTGCGAACAATAGGACGAACCTGGGGAAATGAGATGGTTCTGTAAGATTTCCCATATTACTCGGAATCATGTCAAAACTATTCGAGAATGTCATTCAACTGGCTTAGTGGTTCCTCGTTTGCATAGGTCTGAAAAGTGATCCATCTTACATGGGCAAATTTGTACCTAAATGCTGTAAAACGAACTGATTAACTGGTTTTTACTTTACAGTCTGCAAGCAGACGTGCTTTTGCTAGGCCTTCCGAAGATAAGGTATGTCCTTATGCACATAGTTGCGCATTCCCAAGTGATCCATCGGTAGGCATCTACTGATGTCTAAACAACAAAAGCATCTCGGATAAATTGACCGTACAGTGAGACGTTAAGTACGGACAATCAAGCAACAAGCACCCTTCCATGAGAATGATCCAATGAGTAGTACAAATGGATTAGATTCACATGACTATTCACATATGCTGTTCTCTATTAGGGATGTGAAGGGTGTATTCAAAAGCAGAAAGGCAGGAACTAAACAAAATAAATGAAAGATTTAACGTAAGAATCTCTTATTCAGATGAATCCAGAGAAAACGCGTTATCGTACGCGTGAGCACAAAAAGCACTTAGACCAGAGAAGGATGACATACCCGATCCCGGGACCGATTGGCCGGGTGAACTGGAGCGATCTGCGTTGAAATTACGAGCTGCAGCTATTGCCGTCTGGATCATTGCCTCCGCACTGACCACAGCCCTCGGTCCCACGTGTCCCGCAATCACCTCTAGAGGTAATGTAGGCCACTGACCAGATGTGCAGGCAGAAGATGTCGTGGGGATGCCAGAGGACGATGAAGTGGCTGAAGTAGAATTCGAGGAAACCGACGGCAGAACCAACGGACTGGATACGGTAGTTGCTGGATCTGTGGAGTAACGAAGTAACACGGTTGGTTGCGTGGGTCGTACGCTCAGATTGAGCGGGAAGTCCTAAAAGGATGAATGAAGTTCGGTGTATGGTGATGAGTTTGACTTTCGTGTAAGGAAAACAACTTGTCAGTGCATCAGTGCTTCTAGAAGCTGAAAATGTGCGGCAGAGATTGCTTGAAGTGGCATATAATCTAGCAGTGCAATATATGATACAGAAAGTCACCAGGAATAATAAGGAGTTACCTGTAACAGATGGACTGCATTCACATTTGGTGCAGGCATCCTACCGTGTGATGAATCAATAATCGACCCGACCGGTCGCGGTTGTAAACTGACCAAACGAGCCGCACTGGTTGCTGAACCATACTGTCGTCTAGTAGATTTTTTGCGTCGACCCATGTTGGATTTGCGTAGTACGCCGGTGATTGTGGAGGGCTGATGTGAAGTGGTCTGCAATTCGTCACAGCGAGTCACCGTAGAAGCTGATGAGCCCGTAGTCGGCGATGCATCTGAGACTTTTGCTGAGATAACAGGACCCGCGGAAATTGGTTGACTTGGAGTCATGGGACTGGCTCGGATAGCACGGAATCGAGTTTCACGAAACTCACGTTTGGCTATATGCAAATGATGATAGTGATGATGATGGTGGTGATGAAGGTGATGATCTTTTCGCATAACCAATAACCGTTGTCGTTCCAAGGCCTGACGATCGACTTGAGTTGCGTCATCAACAACCATAGGGGCTTGGACAAAACCAAGTTCTTGAATACATCTACGTGTGAGAGAATATCAGAGAGGAACAGCAGATTGACAGGTGATGTCTCGAAAACAATTCATCATGAGAGCTTCACTCAACCGAAAATAAAATTCCAAATAATGAATGCATTTACAATACTCTAACTAGACACTACCCAAGAGGTTTAGGAAGAGAAAGATGATGGAATACTGACTGTCGAAAGAGAGGATAAGGGTAGCGACGAAATTCGGACTCGTGATCATGAAGCCTCGAGTTTACCATTGCGATCGTTTGATCACGGCTCATCTTTTCAAGGCCTCACTTTGTAGGTTGGCTGGTCAGTGCTAGTCCGAGGAACAACGTGCAAAGAATACGATAGGATACTGATCGGCATCTCCGGCAGAAAAGTGCGCCGGAACTCAAGAAGTCTAGCCTAATCTGACAGGTGCATGATACAAGCAATCACGCACGGCCTGGTTAAGGATTACGAGATTATGTTGTCCAACTGTCATGTAAGTTAGGCCCTTTGCTCATAGGCTGATGGTGGAGACCCTAGAGAATTCTAGATTGAATTTCTATTTTGTCTAATCATGCCAAGGACATAACACGGATTATGGTGATCAAGGAATGGGATGGAGGAGTATGAAAAGGTAGTGGATGGTGACTCATCACACCCATTACTGTAGTCAAGTGTCGACGCAACCGCTGCAACATCGCACAGACTGTCACTCAATAAAGTGAGCGAAAAAGCCGCATGATAAGGTCAATCAATAACCATAGAGTGAATTAGCTGTTTAGCACAGAAAACCGATATAAACGATTTGTTTTGGTTTGATAAAAGAAGCATGGTGTTTGTCCGACCTGGATTTTATCACCAGCGTCAGCTGATGAAATCGAACTGGAGATTGAATACATCAACGGCCAACAGTCGATTTCAGAAAAGGCTTGTTTCCCTTTTTGCGCTTCACAACGTACACACACCGATATCTCTAAGGCAAGTCTATATGATATTAAGTTGAGATTAATCGCCGCAGGCACGGATCAACTGACAGTCATTCATGAGTTTGGTTCAAGCCTGTGGTCTAAGGTCATTCTCTGTTAAGCACCTCGCTCCGGCTACGTACAGTCAGCAGTCACACAAATGTTACTGGATCATACCGGACGATCTATTTTGTGCAGCCAATTATCTCACGATTATAAACAAGAAAACCAGGATTCGAGCGCACGCTGACAACAAGTCAAAGGAGTCTTCTATACGTTTTAAATGATACACGATACTCCAGTGGAAGCTACAAATGAAGGATAATCGCTGTTACACTGCGACAGCCTATCATGCTATTTTTAGCCTAAATAGTTTTTCCCGTGCACCAAACTGCCGATTTACAGTACACGGATGTTTCGCTTTCGAATATTCATCTCGAGAAGTTTAACCGGACAAACAGAACCAGTTCGCGTCCGTAAAATGTAAAATGCTGCTGTGGAATTGAGTTGATACTTTCACCAGACTTTCTGACAGGAGTTCAAATGACTGAACTACAACCAGGTTCATCACGTTATCGGATATCGAATGAACCGCAATCACGTACATGTAATAAGAATCAGGCTTTTGTCGTTTCGAATTACCGAAGGCGCAGTTGCAACATCTGGTTTTTTACCAAAAGCCAACCTTATATCCATCGGGATCGGAAAACTGGCCGGCCTGTAGGAAACTATTCCGTTTACGGATCCACATTTCCGTAGTGTCGATTCGGCACAGTGTACATATCGAATCAGCATGCCGTCCGTTTCTGGGGCGCACACTGAAGTGCTTGGGATGTGTCTCACTCGAGTACACGTTGCTCTCCCAAGCACATCACGAATGGCGAAAGCCATAGCAACTTTTGCTAATCTACGATACTTATGGCGCCGCTATTACATCCGGTTTTCTCTCATGGAGAAGGCGTACAATACTACGGTTCACAGTGGTCTTCTTTATGGTTCCGAGACCTGGCTTATCCACGTTGAGAATGTCCAGCAAATTTTTGTGTCCACCACTAATGTCTCTGGCGCAATGCTCAAGTCTGGTGGGAACATCGGGTGGGCAATGACGAGGTGCGTCGTCGTGCGTTGGGTGCAGGCAATCGTCCTCTGACTGAGATAATCGCTCTAAGTCGCCTTCAGTGGCCTGGTCACGTATTGCGTATATATATCAAGCACGTAAAAGGTTTGGAGAATGACTAATCTGTGACGAATCACAAGAACACAAAGATGAACTAGATTAAGTAGGACATGCCAGGAATCCATGCAAACCAATCAATGAATATTTGGATACATTTGACAATTTAGCTTAAAACTGCAATTGGTCGTATGCTAGCTTTTCTTTGTTTGTTGGAAAATGTAGCTTTCTCCCCTGTTTTGATCGCTTCTGATTCCGATGTTCTATCTGTTTTGCTCGCGATAAACAATTGTGTGTATGTGTCGGTGACCAAAAGCACGGCGCAGCATTGCCTAGGTGATTGTTGAAAGATAGGTACCGAGATGAATCGACCGGGAAAATGCTAGCGCACCGAGCCAATGGCAACCAGATAGGTGCTGTACCGTGCACTAATAATAGCAGCAATGCTGACAGTGTTGATCAGAACAAAATCTGTATAAAATCAGCCTGAAGATTCTAACAGTTAATGCACGGGACCGAGAATTCACTATACTAGCAGGGTCCAAGTCCTGATTGGGGCTACCCTTGAGGATTTCCAGGAATACGGATTGCAAACATTCTATTGCTTCCACCGTTTTTAGTATTGTGCAGAAACCCCGTAGCGCATGATGTGTTGATCAAACCGTTTGATGGTCATGCAATAGTGCACCAAAATGCCACCTTGAAGTGGATCAGTCAGGCAGACCAAAAACACGTGTAACATGTACACATGCTTTTAATCAATGGCATTCCGACAGGCACTCTTGCTCGTGCATGTTTGGAATAAGAGACAGACTGGGCCATCGATTGGCAGCGGGACATGCACAGGTCGGTTATTAATCGATTATCATTGATACATTCCGCCGAACAGTAGCAGTTGTGTGCAGGTGCTTGTTTGTCCGTCTATCCACTCTTGTATTTGTCGAAGAGCCCTATCGGACAGTCAAGAATGGTAGGAACAGCGAGAGAGAGGGAGAGAAATTACAGATAGAGTAGCGGTAACAATATTTTTCCATTCGAACACGGAAACGGAAAGCAGAAAAGCTGACAATGACCAGCGTCGAGAAGATCAAAGACTACCAGAAAACCCAAGGTGTCCGAGCAGCTTTTGTCGACGAGTGCAAAATTAATTTCTCTTTCATGTCGATCCACGGTTCATTCGTGCGGGGAAAATTAATGATTGATGCGAATTCCCATGTCTAACTTTTTCCAAACGACAAAGATGTAAAATCCCAAAGAATAAAACTCAACTTGCTTGTGATTATCTTGGTCACTGAATTAAAAGTCAGAATACCGTTGAATAGACAAGCTTCAACCCACAGATGCGCGCAGTTGGAAATTTACAAAACTACAACTGGTAACACTACATTATTTTATACAATTCAAAAACACCCGTTTTCGGTTCAAGAAGAACAAATTTGTAACTGGTAATTTAAGGCCCTCGTTCTGTTGCGCATCAGCATCAAATTGCCATGAAATAATACTAAACTGTGGTGATTGGCTCCTAGACTATTGCAAATGTTTTATGATTCCGTCAAAATTACTATTGAGAAAACAAAATAGCACAAGCTGACGCGTGTATTTCTCAAATGAGACCACGTGCCTCAGGTGTGACTGGGACTACAACATTTCCTTATCAATTGTCGTGTTGTTAATATATTCATATATATATATATATTCATATATATATATATATGTTTTTGCAACTATTAGCCGCTCTGGTTTTGATTCCTACTTCACAGCACCAACTACTCAAAAAGAAAAAAGATCGAGGAATAGCGAGAGATTGATTTCAAAAGAGTAGGCTGAGGAACTGCATAGAACAGGAAAGGTTTTGATTGGAAGAATAATAACACAGAGAGAGATATCTCTCTCAAACAACAATTCGTAACTAATAGGAATAAATGATATCGACACAGATAAGAAGAAGTCTTTCCCTGTCAGTAATCGCTGTGCAGGCAGAGGCACATGGCCCCACTTAAACAGGACTCCACGAGTGCCACTCGCCTCATTTCACAACTGCAAATTAAAACCGATCAACCCCACTCATCACAACAAGTCGGAGCGTTTGCTCTTCCCGAACAAGAGTGACAGAAAGATTACGCGAGACAGTAAATATCGTCTTCTCGACATATTAATCTAATGCCTGCAGTACTAGTGGAGCGCATATGCCCTGAGAATAACAAATAAAACCTAAGCACTTCCACACACATATCTATTCCAACATTCTCGGACGACCAACATGATCCCATGACAGTCTCCATGCAACAACGATCTGTATACGGATCAACAATCTAAACAGAGGCTATGCTTCAGCTATCTCACTCAAGCTATGCCTACACACAACGTTGACACCCACACCCAGTGCTGAGCTGCCCTATCGCTCTCCTGAGTGCGAAGAAAATATCTGAACGAGACTATTGGCCGAAATATAGTTGAAAATTACTACATCAGACTCTACTCCCACCGAATCCTGATTCGACTGTTCACTCAACGCCTGCAGCAGACATCAATCGACAAGTGAGATCCACTGATCAGAAGCCAAACCACGCCATGTA
>LUCM01001103.1:10017-24431 GCA_008360955.1 Fasciolopsis buskii | reverse complement strand
TGTTGGCCAGCCTGCATTGAAGTGCGCACATTGAAGGAACCCAGATTCAGAGGCTGACGAGGCTTGAGAAAATGTGAGCTAACAGACTGAAAACCACCCATTACACTACTTGACAATAAACCGTTGGGAGTATCGGGCGTGTTATCAATGGAGATACTATGGGTAGGCAGAAGGGGCAAACAGATTGGGTTGGAGATAGAAGAGACAGGTTGAATAAAAGAGAGGGAACTCTGTCTTTCATTCTTATATTGTGCCGTGTTTTCCGGCTTACGTAGGGAAAGGTTCGCATTTCAGCGGTGCTGAAAATGAAAACTGAACATTTTCATTTCTTGCGGTAGAGTAGTAACGGTAGTAAAAAATGCGGAAATTAATACAGTATGAGTCAACAAAAGTTGGTCCGTGCTTCGGAAGAGACTGGATTTTTGTTTACCAGTGGCTAACCGAGGTAAGGCACAGGAGAATCCTCGTAGGGGTTAATTTTCAAGACTATGATGTGGAAAAACAATCTAATTCTGGGATCCCCGGGATATTCGGAGAAGTCATCATTTATAAGATAAAGGAGGATTTTCGGGGGTCAATGACAAGTTTCTCACATGCACTCGTGCAGGAAACAAATGATTTTGAACAGATCAGTAAATAAGATGCGTAAAATATGGCTAATCAAAGGGATATCACGGCGTGACAGGTTGAAATCTTTCCTTAATGGTCCAGGAGGAATTACAAGAGAAGAATAGGGTAAGGTTAGTAAGAGCCTATGAGGTGCTAAGATAAAAACGAAGTTATAAGTGAAGTAGAATTATCAGAACTTTCAGATTTGAAAAAAGATGCGCGGTTTGGACACAACTGATACAAGTGTAAGATGCCTTAGGGAAAGCAGAACTAGACAGAAAAAAATGCGCTCGGAAGGCTGGAATGAGTTAAATGAAAGATGACTCAATTCTGAAGTTTGCGATTTTTGAGGGGCATAAAATAGCTTGCCTAGGTCATCAATTGACACGAAGTAGCTCATAAGTACGTCGTCTGCTTAAATGATCATGGAATCGTATAAACTGTTGGATAGATTAATTACATAAGTAGGAGAAAAAGGGCGAAAGAACAGTGCCTTGAAGAGCATCAGAGTGTTTAGTTAACAAGTTAGACTGTCCCAAATCTCTTGTTCAGAATATATCGTTTAAAATAATCACCAAGCTAGGCTAATAGATAAAATAAGTACCCAAAAGAATAAAGTTATTGGAGTAGAACGTGGCTTACGGATCCAATGAAACGCAGAAGAATAATCGAGAAATGTGCATCTCAGGGAGATTGCCAACCGAATGGAACAAACGATATTGCCTTAAAGATGCTCATTTGAGGTTTAGGGTCGAGTGAAATCAGTGTGAGTTTAATGCAATGGGACCTAATCGTTGGGACGGAATAGCGACTGCTGTCTCCTTGGGAATCGGGACAATTGCTGGCCCATTCCGGCAAGCCGAAATGAAACCTGAATGCAGAAACTCGATACCGAGAAAGCCTGTGACTTCGGAAAGAACACGGATGCCACGTTTAAGCGCATGTGCGGATAAACCGTGTGACCCACCAGTGGCTGAAAAGCTGGTGGTTTCCAGTCAGTTGAAGTTTCTATGGGTTTGATACCGGTATATTCAATAGAGGGATTTGCAAAGAAATGTGGCAGGTTTAATAAACACAGCAATGAAATCATCGATATAGGATGAACAGGGAGGCAACTTTTTCCTTGGCCCACAAAGCATCCGGGTCCTCTTCCATAAAGTTTTGCATCCTGAATGCTTAGAAGCAGATATGTAAAGATAGAATCAACGCACCTGATGGATTTTCTGATGGGATCGTTTCAGTGTCGCAGACTTTGTGTGCCTATCCTTTCAGTTGGCATAGTAACTTCATGTAGGGTGAAGTCACGCTGCCGTTTTGAACAAAAACATTTGCAAAAGGCAGCAAAGGTCTTTTTCTACACACTCAGGGTTAGGAGTTTTGGGAAGTTGAAAAACGAAGAAATAATTGAAAACCATGAAGAAGCTATCTCAACGGAACGTATGGAACCCGAGATGTTTGCAGGTGACAGAATTAAATTTCTGGTCTCACAACGATGATACCGTGACCGTTGGTAGACATAACAGCACGAAGCTTGGCGAAGAAAATATTAGGTTGATTAAAGAAAATTCTGTCAAAATTTGCGTTGCCGCGAGGGGGTAAGAGACATAGATAACTCAGCCCGCTAATGGAGATAAAAAGCATGGTTAAAATCTGATACGATCGGTGACATCAAGAAGAAGAACAATAAAGGGAATGAAGGACTCAAAAACAGAACAATTTCAGGTTGAGAAGGAGCAGTATAAACATTGCTAATAATGATACTGCAATGGCAAAATCCAGGATGACAAGGGACAGTTATGCAGTCAGCACGTTTGTTGTCGACTAAACAGATCAATAATAACTAGCATATCTGATAATCTCCCCCACCGGTAGATTTTTGGTACTGTTCTCTCTGCTGACGACACCAATCAAATCCATCAGTGGACAGGACGAATTATTGTACTGAGCTGGGATTCATGCACGTTACAGTAAAGGCATTAATTAATCAAGGCATTGGTCACGGAACGTACCAACCACGTAAAAACGACAATCCAGAAACAGTTAAAAACAAACTCTGTATGTAACATTAGCAAACATACCTGTTACGATGGACACGCGACTTCATGTGCTTGCTTAAATTGCCCCGCGTTTTGAATGAGACATCACAGTGTTGGCACATGTACGGCCGCACATTCGAGTGCGTCCGATAGTGTTTTCGCAACAGACACGGTTTATGGCACATCATACCGCATTCACAGCATCGGTACTTGTTTCGATTGGCCGTTACACGAGAGAAAGGCACGGAACCAGGACCGACTCGGAGCGCCTCGGTGGAAGCAGCGGCGGCGGCTGAACGTGTCAACAATCCGGTTTTTGACAAAAGTGGTCGATAGGAGAGCATAGGTTTAAGGGGTTTGGTCTTATGACTGCTCCCGCCGGCTGGAGCAACAACGGAACAAGCACTATTAACGTTGCCGTTACCACAACCTCCAGTGCCGCCATTCCCATTGTTCGAGCTGATGGCATTGGACATCGTGGTGGTGGACATGGGCATGCTACTCGTGATGACAGCATTAATTGTACGAGGGGTGTTCATCTGTCCAGAAAATGGTCCAGATGGGACGGAACACGTTGGAGCAACCAGAGCGGGTGTAGGGAGTTCACCAGTTGGAGGGATCGACGAAGTATTTAGTGCGACAGTTTCTGTTGGGACTGGGGTTATCACAGTGCCTTTTCCTAGTGGCGATATCGTTGTTGTGGTGACAGCACCCGCGCAGGCGGATATAGCCACACTTGTAGTTACTTCCGCTCCTAAAATATAGATTCAATACAATCAAGAATGTAACAAGACATTCTACCCACTGTAAGCCGTAAACATCACAAACGAATGAACGTCCGAAGTTGGTAGAAATTGACCATCGGGTAGTGGTTAACGAGTGCATTTTGCTAGTTGATCCGAAGTAGGAAATATTTGGTGTGATAAGCGATTTCCCACATCTACTCTGTTAATTGTCGACAGCTTGTAAATATTAGGACCAAATGATGTAAGGATTGCATCGAAAAATCGATGCGCCATGTATTGGTTTTAATTGTGAGTGATATAATGTTAATAACCCAGCGTTGTTGGTAGATGCAATGCGCCAACGTTTCGACTACCGTGGGTAGTCTTTCTCAAGGTAAGATTTTGACTGTAAAACTTGTAGAAAACGGAAAAAATACGAAATAGAAGAAAAAAATATAAGACAATAGGTGAAAATCACATAAAATTGGGGAAATATTTCCGAATCAGGTACGAAGCTGGCTACGGCATTCATCCATTGTCTCTAACATCTCTGCACGAAATAATCCTCCTGATAAGACTTTCATTTTAGTTTCCCTACCGAAAACAGAACACGTCAAACCATTTCCCAACCAATAACTGCCTCGATAAATACCAGGATCGATAATCTGTGGGAATATGTAATACATATCCGCAACTTCTCACCCTATTCAGATGCAATGGCCTAGCTGAAAATTAAACTCCGAGGACCACAGTCCTACACCTAAACTGACTATTGCTGATATGCCGTTCGCTCCTTGCCCAAGCCGTAATTCGAAGACGCAGGCGCTCAAAAACAGCGACCATTTTTCATGCTTTTATAAGAGAATCAACCTAACTGACGTGGTGTATATATGACCTGTAATAGACAACCGGACATAGCACCGACGCCATGAATGGTTCGAAACAATGAGCCAAACACGCGATCACAATTCAATTGGCATTTGCCCTCCTGGTGAGACGTGACAATGCACGAGTCGGAAAAACAATTTGAATGTCTCACACTGCCCAGGCGCTAACTCGGACTTTATTAATAGCCAAGTAACAAAGCGAAGGGGAAAATTGTCTGATATAACTGTTCATTTTCTCTTTTGTGTCCCGTATGCGAGGGCAAAAGGTAGTCTAAAACCTCATCGGGCGATTCCCAGCGTAAGACAAACGTTGTGACTGTCAGCTTACGGACAAAGCAGTAGATGATTTTACGAAGTCCGAAACATTAATCGATGAGTGACTAAAACGGGAGATGGGGGAAGGATGAATTGTGATAGCACTGTCGTTTTTTGACTTGAAGAGTGACAAAATCATACGGATACTTCATATTATCGACCAATTATAGTCATACTCACCGGTTATGGATGTTGTGACCGTACTGACGCCGTATGGAGTGATGATTCTAGTTGGGGTTATAGCAGTCGTGCACGTGATCGGTACTGTTATCACAGGTTCGATTGGTGTCGTTGTTATTGGTGATATGGTTGATTTGATTTTCAAGGTTGGTGCTGTTGTTGTAGCGACCACAACTGTGGTCTTGTCTATTCTCTTAGCCGTGGTGACGGGATGCGGAAGCAGTGACGCAGTTGCTGATATTGAATGATAACCATCGGAAATGTTTGTGGCACCGTCACTGACAGGTGGTAAATTGGCAGCCTGCAAATATATGGGCGAAAAAGTTACAACGTGAAGGAAAAAACAATCGAGATCAGTTGATCGAGCACAAACACATACTTAGAGTGAGAATCTTACAAGACACGGAGACTATCCAGTGGATTAGAAATTGTCGGAAAAATATGACCTTAAGAGAGTATGGGAAGCCTTATCTTCAATCGGTATTACCCAGTCCCTTTGACAGCAGTTTCGACAGAAAAGGTCAGCATGGGTATTTACAAAATAACTATACTCGGTAGATGAAAAAAGTCACACAAACGAACTGTAAGAATTTCGGGGCCTCAAACTTTTGGACTCATTAGTAGTTGTTCGTACGCAGTTTGCATTGGCACTAAAAGCGGCTGACCTAGCGGTAGATTCTGCGCAATTAGTTTATTTCAAAACATCATGCAAAAAGGGCATCCTTATTACATTCTTGACTTAAGAATCCATTAGAAGGAGCGTGCCCCATATCCGTTGAGGTCAACTAAACAGAGGCAAATCGATAACAAGGACCTTGAAACTTAGGGTGGCATAGAACTATTTGTCCCGACAGGTCAGATGTAGTCACGATCCGGGAAATAGAAAGTTGCTATCTACCACGAGACGTTGGATGGTGTGCATTTTAGGAACTATCACGAGTGGCTTATTCGGTTGAGGAACCTTTAACATCCTAACAATTTTGACGTCTGAATTCATGCTTTGACGTAAGCCGATTCGGCATGAGGCAGGTTACGTTATGCAGTCATGCTCTTGATACTTTTCAACGTCTTTAAATCAAACGAAATTTTACACGTGAAATGAAGCTAGTCTCAAAGAAGCATACTCACTCCTACGACTCCATTGGTAGCGCTAACCTCTCGGTTGGGTACATCAGTGGTCTCGGGAGACTTCGTTATCGACGGTCGGTGAACCGTTGCACTGGTATTGGAGGAATTCTGATCCATCGAAATGGTGATAGCCGGAGCAATAGCTTTCAGCGGCCTCGGCGTGGTGGTACCGACCTGGCTTGTCGCTGGGATAGGAGTCACCACAGAGTCAGTGACTGTGCTCGCGTCGAAATTCAATCGAACAGGTTGGGCTTCCGGTTGAACCACCAGACAAGATGGAGGAATAACCGGTTGACTGGAGACAATGGGAACACATGGGCCAACAAAACGAGGCAAAACCATAAATTGTGGGAGAATGAAAAGACCCGGTGGTGGTGCCGCTGCTGCTGTAGTCATGTTATTTGCATACGGTATGGGATGAGGAATCGATGCCGATGCTGAATGGACAGTTGAGGGTGTCAAATGGGTGCCCATGGCTGCTGGTGTACTAGACGTGGCTAGCGGCAGAACAACAGTGGTCGGTGGACGCATGCATAGATTTGCAACTTGAATTGGACTCCAAAATCCGGACTGATTGGCACCGGTTTCGGTAGGAACTGATTGTCCAAAATTCGGATCTGGTGCGTATTGCGTTGAAAGAGTGTGAGTAACTGGTACCACGGTAACATAGCTTGAAACAGCTGGGGAAGCGAGTGATGCACAAGCCGGTTTGAAAGGTGAACTCACAGTCACCGTGCCCGAGGGTTTGATGGTTGCGGTGGTGGTGGTGGTGGTGGTGATGGTAGCAGTTGCAGTGGTTGTTACAGTGATCGGTTCTGAAATTGCAAAAAAAACATGAGTAAGGACTCATGAAATTAGTATTCGTCTTAGGTGGCACGGCTGTGGTCCTGTGCACGGGGAGTCCCGAAGAACTCGGAGAATGCTTTGTGTCTACTTCGAACGCAACAACAAAAGTCCAACTTAGGCCAAATGAAAGAGAATTCTGTAGGAACAAAATTCCACAAGATGGTAGTGCAAATAGCGGAACAAACCATCAACCGGTTCCGTTCTAGCTGACATCCCTCAAAGAAAGAGAAAATCGGAAACCAACCAATTAGAAGGAATTACAAACGGAAGATCAGGGAGATGCAAAAACAATGTAAGTCGGACTAGACGTATTTCAAGTCAACTCTATCCCAGAGGCAACTGCGTCTGTAGTTTAAGTGGAGCTACCAGGGCCTTTTCGGTGCGTTCTGGCAACCAGACCTCTGGATTATGGTTGCTGAAAGCACATTGGAGGTTCGTCTAAAGCATCTTTATTTGAGACCCGCGTTGTGGTAAAATTAAGCAGGAAGCACATGAAGCGTAATGGCGAGGAGACCACAAATAGATGCTGTTGATTGGTGCGAGAGTGGTTGGTGCAGATACGAAGTCATGTAGAATTCTACGCAAATATGAATCGAACCTCATAACCACTGAGTTTTGAGGTTGGCTCTCAACGATTTCCTGAGTTTTAATACCACATGATGTACCACCCGTCCATTACTGGTGCTGCAGGGTCACAGACGCTACCTTACAAGCCGAGAGGTTGGTTGCTCGGTTTGGCATGTACTTTGCACCTTCAAAGTATAAAGTGCTCTTACGGAAATGGACGACGGCAGCCCCGAACTTGAAACTGGACGCAGAGGAACTAACGACTGTGGACTGTTTCACTTCGGTACCTGCGTGTCGAACGATGGTAGTTCGGAAGTAGAGGCGAACACGCGTATATCCGAGGCGCGAGCAGTCTACGCTGGACTGAAGCACTTGTGTCGTCGGCCTGATATTTCACTGAAGTTGAAAGGTCGTGTGTGCTATGCCCCAGTGCGCTCAGTTCTGTTGTACAGTTGCGAGACATTGAGTATGACTGTCGGAAATGTTCGTCGCTTAAAGCTTTTCGACTACCGATGTCTACCTAGTATCGCCGGGATTGGATGGAGTGACCGGGTGAATAATGTCGAGCCGAGGAATCTAGTACTAGGCGCCAATTCTAGAAATACCTCATCTCAGTGTGTGAAACTTAGTAGACTACGCTGATTGGGTCACGTGTTGAGTATGGCAAACACTCGCCTGCCATGTCGTGCCCTGTTCTGCGTTCCTCCCGCAGAGTGGAGGAAGCCATGTGGGGGCCAGCAGATCAGGCGGAGGCCTGTGGCAACGTGAATGAGGAAAAGGGCAGCAACGAACTTTAGTACGTAGAGATCTCACCTGCTGTCGTGGTTTGGGGTCCGAAAGACGCTGATCAAGCTAGCCGGACTGAGACGATTGAACTGAGCATTTGACAGTGAACATGAACATGTGTGCAATTGTGGTTGTCATTTTCTATCGCAATCAGAATGATATGAAAGAGCGCGTTTGTACAGTTGACTGTTCCATAGAGGGCATGTGTTGGGCTAGCTGGCAGCATCCTAATCTTTCCCATGTCGTTAGGTTCACTCCCTGTCCCCCTTCTACGATATTCACTTTGTTTTATTAGAAGCATGTGAACTCTGTTAGAGAGGCAGTGTCACTGAAGGCTTAGTTGTGTATCTTTTTGCTACCTTTATTAATCGACAACAACAATGCTGGCATCAATTTCCCAGTAAGGGGGCCGCAAGGCCAGAGAGGGCTGACCAAGTGGGGAAGATTGACCGACGGTGACAGTGACTCGAACTCGTAATCTTCACCTTCCAAACCGCCAGGAGCCAATCCCCGTTGGCCATCGTTGGTGCGTTTAAGTGTCCATTGGTGCTTTTTCAGTGCTTAGGGCCTATTTTGATTTCAACTAGAGTACCCCGGCAACCAGAACTGGCTGAAGTAAATGCAAAAGGTATGAATTATTGGATAGGCTCTGTGCACTGAAACTGGCTACTGGTTCTTTCTAATGCGGTGAAAGCGGTTGACGACAGTTGGTTTGGGATGTGCATGATGATGGCGAATGCGGATTATTGGCCAGTTAGAATAGTGGTCAAGTGCATAACCCTCTTAATTCCGGAAAGGCCAGAGATTATTTATCTCAATTTAGCGAAGCGGTTCGCTTTGCGTGCCAAATGGTCATCTGCTATGGGCAGTCTCGTTACCCATTCGGGACCTTCACAGCAAGTGCTATGCCCACTCCAACTTTCAGGGTTATGGTTCCGTATCCTAGCCCGAGCAAGTGATGCGCTTTAAGTGGGCGTGGGAGCACCGCCTCTCACACTACAGCTTCGATGCGTGACTATACTATTAAAAAAGATGTTGCAGGAATATCGCACCAAGAGTCTTCTTAAAGCTTCGTGCAGCGCACGAAAAAATGAAGATCTCGAAGGTGTTGGAGAGCTAAAACTAGACGTTTTTACTCTATCGTTAAGCTTGCTTTTTCATTGCATCCAACGATATATCGGTGTACAGTAGAAGAAGGATACTCTATAGCTGGCTTAGGTCCGCTATACCGGAGAATTGAGGGAGGGAAGCCGGAAACCTTGGAGCCTTAAACTTGGAGTGCGCCTAAAAGTTTCACGTTGAGGTCTCAGTGGGTCCAAGACATTGTAAACGATTGCGACGACAGCGAATTGTGACCATCTATCAACGGACGTCTGAGCGTTTATCAAAGAATGACGAAGTCGGAATTTATGGCATTTCCTGTCCAGTCAATTTTTTGGAGATAGTTCTGTTGCTTCCAGTTTGGTATTCAGTGCAGTAGAACAATCGTGATATCAGTTCTAATCGCTTCTTTGAGCACTTATCTCCAGTTTGCTTTCATTGTGGTACTTCGATTGCATTGGCCAGTTAGTTTTTCAAAGCGCAACTGATGTAACAGTCCAGTCTCGCTCCCTAAAGTCGCACGTAAACCACACCTTTCTGTTGTGATTTTGTTCACTCTGTTATATTGGATCTTGATTTATCGCATTTTGGCGAAGTTTATCCAAGGCGGAAAATATTCCTTAGTACCTACTTTAATGACAGGGTGCTGTCAGAGATCATAGTTTGGGAAGATGCCGCTTGAGTGACTCTTTGAGCAACCCAACACAGTACGTCGCATGCAAATTAGTTAGTATCGAGACTAAGTTGAATGTGTTTATGGTAAACGTTTTGTGATCTCAGCCCCCCGAAGACTTTTGATGCTATGTATGAGTTGTACATTTCTTCCTATGAATGACAGCCTCAAAAGCAGCGTCTTTCTGTTCTTCTTATTGATATTGTTTGAACGCATATAGGGTTAGTTGAAAGAAGGCATAAACTATTGCCGCCAGAGGGGAAGGGGACCTGTGCAACCATGACCCTGAAACGGGGGGATAGTAGCAGAACCCGTATAAGGCCCCAGTAGATGCGGTGTGCCAACGGATCCATGTGAAACAGCGAAATTCCATTATGATGTCGGCGGATTGAGAGTCGAACCTCGATAGTCACAGCTCATTCGGAGCTACATCCTGTTGCCGGTACCTGAGTGAATCAACATTGTCTGTTTCATCGATGGGCCGTTGTTTGGTTATTCCATGCCTGTTGTTTTGGTGTTGATTGTCTATCTGGTTTGGTTACCTGAAACGTATCACCCCAAGGTTTTGAACTTTCGGGTGAAGGCAAGGCGTACGCCCGATTTCTTAGTTTGTTGACTTTCTTTTGGGTAGACCAATTAGGTATTTACCGGTCAGTCGATAAGCATAGATCATTAAGATCCTGCTAGTGAAAAACTTTTGCATTGCCTTGCTGGCATTTTTCCTGTGAAAAATATTCGAAATCATGCGGTTCATCGAGTTTGACGTTTAGGTGCTTACCCAAAGCCCATTGTTGCTGCTTGTTCCGATGGGTTGGCCCAAATATTCTGTCGTTTCATTGGCGTAACCTAAGGCTTGTTCGTGATTGGATCAGGCCGCCTATATTTGGCAGTGCACCTTTGTCACTGATCCATTCTTTAATTGGGTCAATCGAGATTTGAGTCCGGTCTGGTGGCGGACTTGGTCAACCGACTGCTAGGCGCTTATGAAACGCGCAGCGAACGGATGATGTTTGTGTGAACCGGTTGATTTTTTTGCTGAGTATCCTGCAATCGATAAGATATTCAGGAACGGATATACATCAAACTGTGAACGATTGCTGGTGTAGACTTGGTTGTTTTATGTTTGAGGAACTGGTGCGTGGAGTTTTGTTCAGAAAACGCTCAGACGAAGCGTGTGGAGCGGTGTTTGTACCGTACATATATTGTTCCTCTAATGTTATGATGGGTTCATGTCTCAAGAGATCGTTTTTTCACTCGGTTGAAGTATTGAGCGTGGTCAGGCGGAAAATAAAACACTAACAATAGTGATGGTTTCTCGCTTACCAACCGGGTCTTATTGTTTTGGTCTGAAACTGTGACCGGGGTTTTCATCCACAGTGCGTTGTGTTGATTCACTTGTTTCGATTTTTCCATGAAGATATATTGTTTATGGAAGTAATTGGGCTAGTCCGAAACCGGACTGAGAAGGGTAGTTGGGTGACAATGGAAGATGATTTGCGGAAGCCATTTATAGGGCTCCCGAGAAACAGGGAGCACTTCACCGACTCACGATTGAGAGTTTCAGTGTTCGCTCAGCGAGAACGCGTGATAGTTTTCCTTACTATAATTTTGTTTTGATTCCGTACGTATAATTCTTAAACCAGTGCCTTTTGGCCATGCGAAAGCCTGATAGTACTCGATTCTCGACCCATGGGATTTCACCTCGTGATTCTCTTTGTTAGATTTTTCTTTTTGTCAGTTTGACAGCGAATCAATTGTGAGGCCAACATGGAAGACGGGACGCATCGGACGACGCAAGTCACCGCAACGGACTACCACTACCACTACGGTCAACTGTTGAGACGAAGAGGAAGACCGCAAATTCCTCCTGCCCTAGATGCTTTCAAGAACGAATCGGGTTCAGAACTCCACCTCGTCCGGTCGAAACGCCCGATCCGGATCATCCTGTAGCGTTACCTCGGCGGAGCGTCGTATCTTTTCCGGTACGAGATTCGCCGGTATAGTGCAGTCGGCGCATGAAGAAAGAAGAAGACGAAAGAGACACTGCTATCTGGTTCTACTGACTCTTGCAGAAATGTGGTTCGGATTTCACTGACATCCGGGCCCCAGCCCTTGGTGAGCTGAGTTCCTTCTTACCATTGGAGCCTCTAGGAGTGTGTTAGAAGCTTGTTCGGAGTTATGTTGGCTGCACGTACCCTAAACGTTTTTCCACTTTGAGGTTGTTCGAACTTCTTCAGGCCATTATCCTGTATTTTGGTGGAGCAAGCGGCGTGTGAGCTTGTGGGTGGGCCTTGTGCATGAAACAACTAGTCTGGGAGGGCTATTGTTTTAGCTCGGGATTGTTTATTTTTCTACACTTCTTTTGTTCCTCATGTATTTGTGTTTATTCGTTCGGCACGCCCGCAAGTATTTCGATTACGGAAATGTCTATTAAAATGACCCATTGAAAGAGGGACGGTTATTATTTGTTCATCAGAGCAGCATTATCTTCAAGCGTTTTAGGTCTGAAATGATGCCGAGGCAAAGTTTAAAGCCCCTTGTGTGATCAAGATAATTAATCTTCTCGATTTCAAAGGGGACATCTAAAGTCTAGTATCATTAAATATGATAGTATGATATACTAATTAACATGCTTCATTGGCATAGAATACAGTGCAACGGGCATGCCCCGTGTCGTGGGGTGGGAGGATGGAGTTGAGGGAATCGGTAAACTCGACCTTGAAAGCTTGGAATGGTGTAGATAACAGCAGGAGGTGCCAGAGCAGGCCAGGTGTGTTTAAGTGCACTTCCGATGCCAGGTGATCGGCGAGATTTGAGATTCTCAAACCTCTGGGTCCTTTGAGTTCACTTGATGTTTGGCTTGTGGAGAGAATGTGGGTGTGAGTTGACATTCCCTTAAGCAGGGCTGCAGACATGAGCAACCGTCCTGATCCGGGACTGCATAAGGTTTGGAGCGAAAGATGTTTGGGTCAAAACAAAAGGGGATCGCGTGTAGAAAATCCAGCGGGGAATAATATAGCCTGAATTTTCGGGTGTATTCAGCCAAATCGCAACGCTTGCCCTGGTTGTTCTTAGCGACGTACCGCGCGTTGGTCGATTTTGGAAATCATGGCTCATAGTGCAGAGATGGGTGACTGTATTGGGGGCGGCCGGCGCTTCACTGTCACAATTTTCCCTTATTCGTTAGTCTTTGTGCATTAAGGCGTGCCCAGTCGGTTTGGCAAAACTATGTGGTTCCGGTATCGAATGACTGCTAGTATTGCTCAAAGAGGGGGTTGCCCATCTAGTAGAACAATGGAACGAGAGAGCGCAGTTCCCCGTGTTTTCCTTTGCGGAAAGTTTCGGATTCACATACATAGTGGAACTGGATTGAAGCATACCAGAAGTTGATCGCTCACAGACCGGCGCGGAAGCCATAGTGCGACGCGAGCAGTGTCCAGTTCACGTGGAGAGACGAACTAACAGGTGCATGTTAGTCTTACATACTTTTATTTCAGTTAAGTAATATGAGTTGTCTGTTCTCTTCTCATATAGTACATGCATTCCAGAACTCAAACAAGAATTCGAATTATCACACAGAATGTTCGGATTGATTATTTGACGTACTATTGCCATGTTTTTTTCTCCATTGGCCTAACTTCTGGTTACTCCATATGGTTTGTGTGAAGCTCAGGTTATTCGTATTGTAAACATTGGCAACGGCAGATGATTAAATTACCCAATGATGCTCTCCTGAGTTCACACTGGGCATTGTGAATCAGCTCCGGTACCGCCGGATAGCCATACGAGGAATAAAGAAGGTGCGCAGCGCGGGCGATGCGTGGCCGGAAGGTGTACGGATTCATGACTTTCGTTGTCGACATTGCCACGTCATCGAGTAGATGGGCATCTTGTTGTTCGTCCTCTCTGACTCTTACGAGGACAGTATTGCCACTCCAGGTTGGTCTCAGTCGTGTTGCCGTCTTTCGCCGGAAGTGTACCGATGCAATTTTTGTCAGATTCTCAGACCAATCTTGGGCAGCCCATTTACTATGATACTATATCAATAGCGTCATGAGATAGAGGGGATTGAGAGGGAGTTGAGACAGGCCGGAAACCGTACATGAGTCTAATTACGTTGTATGCGAGTACGTTTCGATCCGAAACTAGGGACTCGTTCGTGCACAACGTGAATGGGAGTGATTGAATGGGATCGCTAAGTTCCGTTCGTTTTGTGGTGCACTGTCCCATCTGTTTGTCTCTACTATTCTGCATCCCGGGTTTGTTGAGATTGAGCGTAATGTTTGTCAATCTTCGTCATGCACGATGTATATGAACCGAGGTTATTACGAGTGCGATGGCTTCGAAGAATGGAGTTCGCTCCCCTTTCTGTGTTTGCCGCGGCGTGCTGAGCATATGGTCCTCGCTCTGCAAATGTGACTCCGTCTATGAGGTTGTGGAACCTGTTGTAGCATCAGCTGATGGTGTTGATATGTGCGATGGGTGTTCTCTAGCTGTCGTGCCCTCCGGCGTTCCGAGCTAAAAGCTGGGTCGTGGTGCTCAAAGCGTGTGGTATCTCTTC
>LUCM01001102.1:308517-350851 GCA_008360955.1 Fasciolopsis buskii | reverse complement strand
GGATCGCTTGGGTTTAAATAGAGCTACAAAAACGCCAGCTGCCTAACTGCAAGGAAGCGAATAAGATGCGTCGACAGTTGCAACATATGGACCAATAAGCCTTAAGAATACCGCGAAAGGTGGTGGTTTAAGGTAACTCGAAGTGCATGGGGGAAGTGGGTGCTTCAGGTAACAGTCAAAGACTGTTTATAACATTTTACGCGACACGCGGTGGGCGGCGAAAATTCGGTTAGTGAGAAGTTCGTGTTACGATAGGAATAGAGAGCTCACCTATGGTGAACAACAATGACTCGACCATTGGGCTGAGTATGAGCACTCTCACAAGAATAAATTTTAGCTGTGGCAACACGCTAAGGTATTTTGGGCCGACGTCTAGAGCTGCGAATTCTTGGGAAGTGAATCGCTGATTTTGACTCGGCCTCTTCAAGAAGGGCACACGGAGTGACTGCAGCACATCCTCGTGCAATTAGTTATTGCCGACAAGTTAACTAAGTGGTTTTAGTTTCGATAATGCTGTGTCGTTATTGAACAACCGATTTCGTGGGAGTCAACTTATCCGCAGACAGCATGCTTGGGATTATCGTCCAGGTCGAGGTTTGTGATCGACCAGATATTCAGCTATCCGGCAGTTTGCTGGAAATGCGCCACAACACACCAGCCCGCCCTAGATCTAGTCTTTATTCGAATTGAAAAAGCGCGTTCGATTCAGTGGATGGGACAAGTACTATCATCAGTGGCTCTCCACCGCCTGGGTAGCTAATCGAAGATCGTAAACCTGTATGAACGTTCGTACTGCGCATTACCTATGACGTGTGAGCCTCACCCCGGAAAGGTTTGCGGCGTTCGACAACTTTGTCCGATGGACCGAGGTGATGGAAAGTGCTCTTAAGGAGGTCTGCATGAATGTCAGGAAAGTCGAACCGAGTAAACGGACGGTGAAGCTTGCAACTAGATTACGCAGAAGAGCGTTGTGTGCCTGTTCCGATTCGCGGACCAACTGCGCAAATGCGCACTTAGATTATGTGACTTCCCCAAAGTCTGCCAGCTCTCGTCGCACATGTGCTTTTGCACCTCAAAGTGCAAAAAGTGCTGTACAGAGACTGGACGACAGTGGTGCCGAACTTGTTACTGGATGGAGAAGGAACTAACCGATTTGTGGAGCCGTTTCAAACATTGTCGTCGCGTAGCTCGCGTGTCTAACACGATGGTAAGCTTGGCAGTGGAGGTAGACACGTGTATTATTCTAAGCGCTCGAGCAGGCTTGAACACTGGACTCAGATAGACTACGGTGGTTGGAATCAACGTGTTGCGTTATGGCGAACACTCGGTGTACCTATGTCCGTGCCGCTGTTTGCGTTCCTCCCAAGGGGTAGAGGTCAACGGATGATGTGGCTAGGTTGAATGAGAAAATGTACAGTGAACGTGTGAAATAATCGGTGTCCTCAAGTCTTGTTGGTTGGATCAACTATCTGGCTGGAGACTAAAGGATATGGTAGTGAGCCGTGAACATTGGCGATCGCGCTGTCATACTTCTAAGTCGAATCAGAATGGATTGAAAGAGTGCCGTTTGGTACGGTTTAGACCCATGCAATCCGTGTGTTGCCTGCATCAGCATTCTTAATCTGTTCCCGCTGTGTAGGGGTTGCACTCCCTGTTCCCATTAGACAACGTGGTTATCCGTGGGGGAAAAGCCAAGCGATCAGTGGAAGCTTGCCCCTGCTGATTTCAAAGCGCACTGAACGATGACTGTCACAACCGAGCTACACCCTTGACGTGGTGTGACGGCTTTGCGCGCCCCTCCAATGATCCAACGCAGCTATACAGGAGGGCTTATCTCAAGCCGGGAAGATACATGCGATCAATTGCACTGGAAAGGTCAAATGGGTAGAGGCCCTGACGAAAAAGTAGTCTCCTGGTTCCTACCAATTTGGGGGTTTTTTTATTTGATCGCTGAGTTAGCAAGCTCAGTCGTAAAACGAGTGGAAGATTTAATTGATCCAAGTAGATGGGCGCCTTGCAAGATCCAGTGTCTCTGATGAACACTAGACCATGGACGACAGGGGAAACCTGCTGCCAAATGTGACGGCTGCTTGATTTGCTCCCACTGCTCGTTGGAGTTCTTAGTTCCTCGGATAGTTTCTGTTCGCAGCTGTTGCGAAAAGCCAAATCAGACAGACGATCGGCGGCCAATCGCATTAAAACTGACGCATGGTCCGAATTGACGTACGTGGTCTAGCGCGGTCCACAGTTCTGGACAGAACTTACTGCAATATGGTCAATCTGACACAGAGTACCTGTTAATTCCAGGTCCATGCATTGTCGAGCTTCTTGGGTTCCTCGTTATCACGGCAAGAAGAGAAACGGGTTTTCCTTACGTTGGCTGCAAGGTGTAATGTCCAATGGTTACTAACTCGTAGAAGTAAGTCCGTTAGGATTACCAATGATGCCCGAGATTAAAGTGCAGGACAGGATTCCCAGCGATGGTAGAAGGGAGGTCGAGGTTTTAATAAAATTGTTTGATGTCGAAGAAAAAAGAGAGAAATTCAAAGGACAACAGAGACAGATAATCAGTGTAGGAATACAGTTAAAGCATTGAAAAGTCAGAGAAAGCCTATCGAAAGCTTGGTGATAATCAATGACAATGGATGGTGGAACCTGAAAACAGTCCGGGTCTGCGTTCATTGGTCCAGGCACCCATCGCAATCGGTCTCGACTCCTTATTTTCAAGCATCGTCCAGTCGGTGCCTAAGTGCAGAGGCCAACGTGACCTTTATGACTTGCTTGGGCAACTCGTCTCAGTTAGTCACCCGTCACACACCAAAGGACTGTTCCCGTATCTTGGTCCCCGTCCAAATATTTAGTTTCAGGTTGTGATTGCCACCCAGTGAGAGGATAACATGGGTGTTGTTACCTATGCTAGTGTGCTCACTTACTACTTTATGTGTCGATTAAGTCCACCCTCCCTGACTGATTGTTTCATCTAGTGCCAAGATTCTCAGTCGCCTAGGCCGCTTTGGTAGGGTAGTCGCGGTATAAGTGGGAACCGTTTTGTAAATCGTCTAGGAACTCAGTGTCACGAAAGGAGAGTGGTCTCCAGGCCTGTACACTGAAAACATCTAAAAAACAAAATGTATGCGATGAAAAGAAAACATCTGATTAGTTACGACTCATTATTTTCCCCTCATTTGCCTACCTTTAATGAATATTCATTTACATGCTGTTGCGCTGGCATCATTCTTGTGTAATGTATACAATAGGCGCGGCTGATTTAACACTTTAAATAGAGGTAAAAACACTGACCACTCTCTAGGGTCTATTATACACTCTGCAATTGGGAGACGACCCTGAAGACGATTGCGGCAGCTCTCCCGCAATGCACCGCCCGAACCATCGTCCCGAGGACCCAGATCATGTTCTCCGTTGGTATTTTCACGAGCCCCTGTTTTTGAGCGGCGTTTTGGAACCTTCGTCCACTTACTTAAAGTAGCGTGACAACCTGTCGCGCAGAACAGCAAGTCCCACTCCGTGGTACATCGTCATACCCTATTTACACTATCTTTCATTGCGTCGTGACTGACCGTGTAAATTCTTATGTTGTCTGCGAACCGGAAGGACGGGTCCCTCAGATCTCTGACTAAACCAACTATGAAATAATTCACCATGTGATATCGTCGCCCAACTCACCAGGTAGCCTAAGTACTTAGGCTACCTGGAGAGAAGTCATCTATCAGTAGGAGTCGATCGCTGCAAGCTAACGGACAGTAACCGTGCAAATCAGTGACGGATAGGTGCAACATCATGTGGTGAAGTTCAACAAACCGTTCAGAGCCTGCCCGGTAGCGTAATGGCTGAGGCGTTCGACTCAGAATCGTTCGTCCTTGTTCGGGTTCGCGTCCCAGTTCGGGCGCGGTGGATATGCACTGCTGATGATTCCTAACAAGGATGAAACAGCTGTACAGTGCTTCCATGGTTTCTTTATGGTGAGTTGGGCGATGATATCACATGGTGAATTATTTCATGAAAACATTCAATCTCCTACTACTAAAATAAACCAACTATATAAATCCTAGGGAGATTCCAATAACACGATAAGCGGTTACCCCTGGGACTGCCCTAACTAGGATGAAAACGGGCAACATGGGGCTTTATTGAAAAAAAACTAAACAGGGCATCTAAGAAGAACCCAACTTTTCCTTTCGGCGATGGAAATTCAACCAGGCGAGAATGCAAATTGAGGACGATCGAACATCAACAACATACCTTACAGTTCTAAGGGAATCGAACGTAATTATCTTCTGGTCTCTCTTCTGAGCCTTGTTTTGAGCAGGCTCTACATTAGACTGACACGCGTCAGCGGTTACAGGCACGGGATGTTCCGGAACATCCTCATCTTCCGCATCGAAATGCGCTCTGACTGCCTCCTAGATTCACTCACTGTGAGAATTTACACTCCGCTTACAGCATAATCCCACTGGAAGGCTTCAAGTAAATGTTCCGACTCTTCGGGTGAAAGGCCAGAGATATTACAAAGCTTGGAAATCAAATCAGCTTTGTCAGTCATTCCGACCGGGCAGGAGACCGTAAACGCCCAACGAGACAGGCGATTCAGTTCAGTATTGAAGTGCTACCTTTTAAAGTAGTAGTAATAATAGAACGGGTGATACATCAGAAAGATATCATCTCCAGTGCGCCTCAGGTCAAGGTGATAAGATTTGAGCTTTAAGAGACGGGAGGAGTGAGGCAGGCGGGCGATCCTCAAAGGATTTTGATGGAGACTCCTTGAAACAATTCTTGTACTTCCAGATCTCTAACGAGGCGGGCCAGAATAAAGTTTTCTTAGACCGTAGGGAAGTTGTCAAGCAGTGTAGGCGTGAAAGACCTTTGAATCAGTTTTAGTCCGCGCACGTCCCCCTGCTGGTAAGCTGATGATGATGAGAGAAATAAGAGTTACCCTCTGGCCCCGGTCAAGGCACCAGCCCAGTTGCTGTTGAGTCTCCGTTGATCTTCTAATCCAACTGCCATTCTGACACCATTAACGGTAATGAAAAGGTTCTAATACTCACAAAATTTCGGCTTTTTCAATGGACTACTGTTAAAGCTCGGGCTTGGCTCTCCACAGCGTCATGTCGTCCGCAAAGGTGGCAGTACTGATGGGCGACGGTTTGAGGGAGGTCACCGATGCATACTGGAAAGACGGAGCTGCGCTAACCCGGTTCTACAGTATTTCCCCGGCGACTGACGCTGGTCGTCTGGAGGCCATCCATGACCCCAGTATACAGGTTTGACCGGTTGGAAGGCTGCGTAAGATTTCTGGCATGGGACCAGGATCGCCACAACTCAGCCTCAGGAAACAAGTTTGACTCAATGTGGTTGCCACAATGGTAAGGCAGATGTATGGATGGGAAAAAAGTGCGGAAGTATGAGATGAAAGCTTCCGCTGAGGTGAGGGATATGCATTTGGAGTAAATTTTAGGTGTGCCATGTATTGAAAAAGAAATGATTTGTTAGGCCGGTCCCAGATGCCCACGGTCTGTCGCAAGATCTGTTTTATGCTGCCTTATTTCGTGCCTGCAAATAATTTGAAACTTTTTCGCCTGTCGTTAGGTGGTATCCAGCAAACAGACGAGACTCTTCTGAGGGAACAGAGCCATTGTCTCCCATGGCGCAATGCTCCTATTCTATGGAAGAATCGGTAATTTGCTCCTAGAATGAGCTCTACTAGCTTCTCAGCCCTGGCATTCCCAGGTAGTTCGCGCTGTATGAAATAAAAGTGGGACTGAAGGGCGGTCACAGATTCAAAGTTGGTTTCTTGATAAGACTTCATTATACTCGACTCTTCGGAGAAGGATGGTCATCTGACGATGACAAAACATAGGAGCATGTGAAAACTCTTGCAAAGTCGTGGCGGACGTTTGACCACGTCGAATTGGTGGTGTTCGTCGTTGATAACCTAGTCCAGGATGGAGGGGGATTGTCCCCCTCCATACCTAGCCGGACGTTTTATTTGTCGTGTGTCCGAAAGTTCCGGGGAGCAACGGGAAAATATTTATCTGAATGCAGAGTCAGTTGTTCTGGATCAAGGGGGGTCACTGCTCAGTGAGTTGATTTCGACTATAATTAAAATGTGGGTGAAATTCGTGAGCTTCTTCGGGGTGTCCAGCAGTTTAGTCAGGCCACTGCTGTGAGACAAGGTGCCTACTGGAGGTCTATAGACGGCTGCTGGAAGATTTTCCCAACTTGAGTGGAGAAAAGACTAACCGTAGGCTATCGACAATGGTTGTGAGCACTCCGATTATCGTGACAGTATGGAAAAAGTTCCCGTAATAAATGGTCATACTTGCCGGTCCCCTTCCAAAATCCCCAGTGGTGCCGTGTCCTCAGATGTGGAGATCTAAGTCGGGAATGCGTGGGGTTAGCCAGATTTCTGTGAGCGCTTTGCTGTGGGAATCGGTGGAAAATGCCGGTTGCTGGATTTCTGGGGAAAACTTGGCAGTCGGCGCATAGACACTTGGATACATTCTTCGGTTAGCTATTTCTATACTAGGGGTGGGAGGAACGATAAAACCTAGATGAGTTGATGGCATTGGGTTATTTGGGTGTTGTGGGGGGCAGAGTTATCCTAGGTAGAGATCGGTATGGGGAAGATGGATATGGACTATATCCTCCAGTAGGGGTGGCGGCTACCGAGGAGGTCGATCCATCCCTACTGCTTTCCGAAAACTGAATATTGCTTTTCGTGATTTCTCGGTAGCTTACTCGTTTGCAACCTTTGGGCTTCCATTCCGGGGAGACGTTTTATCCATGGTAGCTTGCTGTTAGCCGAAGCAGTTCGTTGTAGTTTAACAAATACAGCGCTATTCTATTGTGGAATGCCAGTACTTTTTGGACCCCCTCCGCTTGTCAAGCACAACTCGGCTTTTTCCGTGTTACTTCTTTGGATTTCCTTACAAATGTGCTGACAACAGTCGCGGCTGCTTCGACCAGTTCCTTTATAGCGAGAGGGTGAGAACCTAGACTATCAAGGTGGGTTATCATGGCAGAGGGAGTTAATTTGAGTTCGTTTTGAGGATTGACACCTATTTAGGTTTCGCTTTAGACAGTCGGAGAAGGAGTTAATCGTTCGCTCCCTCTTCGTTTGACCATTTTATTCTTCTCGTTGGGTTTTAGCGAAGGTATTTTGTCTCACCGAGGCTGGGTTATTTATCTCTTATATAAGCCAATTCGCAAGGTTCCTGCATCTTTCCGCTAGCCATTTGCACTGGCCTCTGATGGGATAAGGAAGGTTGAGGAGATTGAATGCTTTTGCACATATATCTTTAGGATGGCGTGGATGGGAAATTTGACCTCAAAGGATTACGCGTTTTGGCACATCTCTCTGTGTGATAGGGTATACTGGCAGCACCGTTTGCGTGCTGCTCCGATATTCTACAGACCTGTTCTGCTGCCCGTGACGTTTCTAAGGGCTCCAAAGCCGGGCTTTTCATAGTGTCAACCTCACTGTTAAGATGACGTATCACCTGCAAAAGGGCGCCCGTCGCCTGCATTCCTACCTTTGACCTAGCACTTTTGGTTGCCTAGGAAGGTACCATCACAGTTTGCGAGAGTGATGACTGGGACGGAGGATGTTTCACTCTTCCCCATGGCAAAGATGCCATCTTTGGGAGCCACGATAATTGAAAAGGATTCCTAGGCCTGTGGGAGAGATAACCGTGGGTTAAGGTATCCATGTTCTGGAAATATTGGGTGCGAGTTGATTTCCCAAACGTCAGCCTAAGCATACATCGCTTACGAGACTTAACACGCAGATTCCAACCGAACAGCCTTCGTTATGGTCACCCTAGTCTAGTTTACACAGGGCCGAAATGACCACGGCGGTTAACCAAGAGGCCTGTTAACTGTTCCCGACTTACAACACTGCCGGACAGAAATTCCACCGTTTTGATTTTATAGTTTATGGGGCGGGGACCGCTAGTTTCTGTTCAGTTCAGCATGCACAGGACAACAAATTGGCTTTCAGGCAATCCAGAGTCCTTATTAGTGTGCCGACCGTTGTCCGTGGCTTCTAACATGGTGTACGTTCTTTTGTTCCTGAGACGTAAAGTATCAGTTGCATCATCAAATCCAAAAGAGTACGTTCTGTTTCTTATCTGAAACTTACTGATCCGGCTCTCGGTATACGGCAGCCCATCGAGCACACCGAACTTCTTTAAATTCATCAACACTGCTAATGTTAACAGCATTTCCTGACGGCCGGCTTCATGATTTAATTACCCATTTGGTGAAGAACACAACTTCCATCTGAAGCCTTGTGCGGTTGCGCTGCACTCTTATACTATCCTCGCTGTTCCCCTTTCTGATACCAGAGTGAACGTATGCTCAAGTTTCATACACAAAATATCTTTTATGGTTTTGTGTATCTTAGTTGGAGCGCCACGTGCCTCACCTTCTGAAAGAGAAAATATCAATGCCATAGAGTCATTGTCGTAGGTTTTGTGACTTTGGCCAGCAATCATCTTACGGCCAGCTTTTGCACAATTGCAGGCAACCTATATCATTTTATGTGTAAATCGTCGAGGTTTGGAAATAATTTCCTAGGTGCGGCCTCGCGAGAGTCGCAGATGGGTTCCAAAACACTCGTTATCGCTGCATGCTATCGCTGACCTGACACAAAAATCTCTCTGGGCTAATTCTTTCGGCTCGGTAACTGTCTGGAGGGTCTGGTTTGCATTCGTAATGGTTGCTTCTAAACCAACGACTTGAAAAACCTCCGTGATACCATCAATCTCTCTCCGTCTCTACTCTCCTCCAAAGCTAACCCTTTGACACCTGACCAGGTCCAGTGAACTGTCTGGCCGTGAGTTCTTATAACTGTTCCCAGGCCCGAGACTTTAAAGCCCAATTTCCTAAATAGTGTGAGTATGCCATTTCGAATCACTTGAGAGTGATCTGAGCGTCTTAAAAAAGCGCCCAACACACCAGAGAAAGAAAACTAAGTTGTCAGTCCCCTTTGGTGAAGTTCATCGACTCCTTTGGTGATTCCTTTCCGTTTAGCGACGGTCGCATTCTCCAAGAGCTACGATTAATGCCCCGTTTCATGACGGCCATTAACTCCTTGGTAACGCAAAGTATCTCCGTTGGTGACGGCTCCCATCCCCTTCTGCGACCTTTTGTATTCCATGTGGGATTGCCACAGTCCACATTAGCTTCTAACCTCGAACCGTTTTCCTCCAGTTACGGCCGATTTACGTATCCATTATGAATCTCCGGTAGCTATAGTAATAACGCTCCTCCAAAATATCAGCCTAAGCGCCTATATTCGTTATAGGAAGGGGCGCAATTAATAATAGGATTGTTTCAACTCACAGTTCTGGAAGAGGAGACCAATGTGACTGCCGCAACCAATATCCTAACAGCAAATACCCCGTTACCTTGTAATCCGGTTAAACAAAATGGATAAGGCACAGGAAGCTTTTATTTGGTGTATTCCAGACAAACAGCCCATGAAGCTACATGGCATCAATCAGCCAGATTTACTTCATTGCGCTGATGGCATACATTGCTCAAGGCCAAACACTCGTTCGCTAATAAACAAGGTTTCATGTAATAATGAAAAATGACTTAAATTATTTTAGCCACCTAAACTAACGCGTACCTAGCTTTGGAATGTCAAATCGTGGGGGCCTGCCGGGTATTAATCTTTGTCCCCCTTAAGATGGGCTCTCTGGATCCGCCCTATGATCTTCCCTTCAGTAAACTTCGGGTTAATTCCCAGGACGTTACTGTTCATGAAGTCATGTGATAATGAAATGACGTTGTTTAGACGTTTACTCATTACCATTGATGATACTACCCAGCTTCTTATTCGCAATGGACATCCGGGCCGTCAACTCCCAGCCGGCCGGCCGTCGTAAACACGGATTGGAACACCATCGTGCGAATGATTCTCCCGGATGCATTCATGGGCCAGGTCTTCATCCGCGTCCAATAGAAACTGCATGTAGAAAAAGCGAGCTTGTACAGTTTGTTATCATTCCTTTCAAATATAGAATAGCGAACCTAGCATTATCGTTCTTCCCTCATCCCATTTCTTTAATACATTTCACGGGAAATCCTGTCCTGGCATCCGATCCCCTCTGCTTTCTCATTTCCAGCAATCCGAAGCAACATATTCTATAGTACCTCACGAACGATCTCCGCCTTCCTATGTACATTTGACTCGACAAACCTGTCTGTTCAAAAACATGATAAAAGACGAGTTTTGTTCTTTAACCACTGTTCCGTAAGGCCAATGAAATCGACGCCTTAAGGATCTCAGACGTTGAATGAGAAACACGCAAACAGTACGCAGAATGCAATCTAGGACCAACTGAGCCATGCGTTCTGTGCACGTTGGGCAATTGAGAGGGCGGTAGCACACAACCCCATCACAATTATCTTTGTCCTTCTGCCATTGTTCACAAACTATTGATAAAATGGTCAATTGGTTTTGAAGTCAAGATATGACGTTCTGGAAATTTTGGCAATCTCCTCTGACTAGGACAGGGGCTCTAACTTCGGAAAGAACAATGAAATGCCACTAGAGTTGACTGAGGCAGCAATTATAGCAACTCACAACAAGGAACAGCTTACGCGTTACCTCGAGAAGTATGGAGAGTGTCTCAGAGGGAAGCTCGGGTGAGAAGAAAGCGCCGATCTAGCAGCCAGATTCGCAAGCTTCATACTAATATTCGTGCGGAACTGCCGTGAATAGCACCGCGTTTACATTGTTCAGACTAATATGATTTAAGAGCCCGTCTGTTCCACCAAAAAATTATGTTTTCATAGATGCCATCAGAGAATACTGCCGTGAAATGGAAGGATGAGTCGGCATAAGCAAGTACCATCCACAAAACGTGAGAGGTTTTTGGTGACTCAAGACAGGGCACTGGATCAGTGGGTATTTGGCGAATGCATGTTTTGTCGCAGGGGGAATCTATTCTGATGTCGATATTTGGGGTCCTTTCCGCAACAACGCATCAATTCTTCTGAAAATCATTCGCCTAATTAGACGTTCAATATTTTAGACACTCAGGTCAAAAGAGGCTTGAAACAAGATCGAGGAAAATCTTCTGAATGATATCATTTGTGCTAGACTTCACAAAACACCTGCCGTATGAATGACTCTAGAGCTTTGTCCCATGCACACTTTCCATTGCCTGAAGGCTCCTTTCTCGCAGCCACTGTGCAATTTTGACACTCGCAATATGGACCCGTTTGAAACAAATGCCCACATCCGTATGGTGACACCAGCTCTAGTTATGAGACTTTGGAATAGCCTATTAGAAATTCGTTTGCGCTTGCGCAGTGAATAATTTTATTCCGCTATCGCAGCATCCACTATTCGACTGTGGTTTGATTTTGGGATTCGAATTTGGTTACGCAACGATAAACCACTGTTCACACGCGGATCAGCGGGCGAGAACCGCCTTGGCTGTTTGATAACTACATTGGAAATAAGGACCGTGCTTCCGTTTGAACAAACCTTTTTGGAAACTGATATTTTTGACTAGAATAAAACAACCTCAGTTGATGGTCAGGGCCATTGAGGGCAACTTCAAGAAATTTGAAAGAAAATTTCACGTTGCTGTCCAGAGTGTCGTCGTCTAAATTTGCCGTCGACTGTGATGCGTCCAGAGTTGTACGCGGCTTGCAGTCCTACAGCATAAAAGAAGTTTCAACGAAAAACACGAAATTATATATAGATGCCCTTTACTGTACACGTCTGCAGGACGCAACAGGGCCAGTTGACCATGAACTGCTTTGGTTTCTTGGACGTAAACCTTTGAACTTGAATACTAAAAGCCCGCTGCAGCGTAAAAATCTGATAGGCCTTTTTGGAAGTGCCTTCAGTTTTTTACAGTATGTAAGCACTACTGGAACATAGCCTATCTATCTAAAGAGGGCCACCTGAAACCAAGCCTGCGCTTATAAGGTGAAGGTGACCACGGTGTTATTTAGTGTCCAACCTCAGCACGTTTCTCATAATCATGGTGATAGAAAACAAAAAATCATTTTTTCAGGATTCTCGTTGATTTATTTCAATAAAGGTCTTGCTGAAGATTGTATGGACGGACTGCGTCAATTAGCCACCCTGTTGTCCTTGCTGTGAGGTGGTCAAATAGGGACAACAAAACACTTTTATATCCATATGTGCAAGATAAACTACTCTCGTCGTAAGAATCTAGGGCTGCATGTCCAATTCTCTCTTTCCCACTCCCCACTGGAATTGCCACGTCCACCTCCAATAATTCTGACTTCGTCTCCTTCGGCCCACATTAAACCAAGACGTTGTGTAAATTTGGTTCTTAGTGTTTTTGACGGATTTTCTCCACCAAGCCTTCTTCTCTCCACCATATCCAGAACTCCCAAAGGCTTGGTTGCTCAGTTTCGTATATATAGAACCTACTTACTTACTGCGTGCCTATTCATTTTGAAATGCGCATTAGTCCTCTTTACACTCTGTACTTATGTGCACCGGCCGTCTCACTGTTGGATAGTTTTACTTTTACTCGCGTGTGCGTAGGGTGTAAAATAAGGATCTGCCCGCCCATCCATTTGCAGACACCCAAATATAACGACTGGCTAGCAGCATCGCCAAAAGCCTAGATAAGTTTTGCTGCAATGCGCACTTGTATTCATCTTTTTCTGGGCTGGCTGTACGACATGGCGTTTCCCGCTCCTCAGTCAAAAGGAAAGCCAAACCAAGTTTTATTTTCTCTTTTCAGACTGTTCAATTCCGCTCAAGAGTTAAAAGCCGCCTCATTTTCTGCACGGCGTGACTCCGACTTGCATGAAATTATTCATTTCTGGAGCCCATGTCTAAATTCTCTTGACCATGTCATGTGTATACCGGCTCTATCCCGTTAAGGTAGAATGCTGTTGGACCCAACGCCGTGGAAGAATCACATCAGATGACAGCTAGGCTGTGAGGTGTACTGGTACAGCTAGACTAACAGATAACGCCATCCACGTTCACCCCCCTAAGATATTTTTCAGGTTGGGAGCCCAACAATGAGTCGGCCGCGCTATTACCAATGCTGGGGTTAGCAACCCTCTACTCTCTACTTTTTGCCTGCTTGGTGGGCAACGGAAAGCTGCTGCTGACAGCTTGCTATCACAAGAGTGCGCCTGCCACTGTCTTATCCTTGCACGGTTTTCCAAAAGCTAGTCAACAGATTGAAATTCTTCTGACTCCACTCCAGAACCAAAATTGCGCAAGAAAATCTCATATGAATCACTAGAATTAACACCAAAATCCATGAAACCGGCTGACTTCAGTCTACATATTGTCCCGAAACCAGCCATTTTACTCCGTAGTTTGGCTTCAAAAGCAGGCCCTTTGCACCGTTCTACTGCCGGTTTGGAGACAATTTTGCAAAGCACATCTGCAAACGCTTCGTAAACCATTTTACTATGGCTTTCCACAAAAGCTCCTAAAGTAATATTATTCAACGCCTAACCCACTGTGCCGACCAAATTGTCAGAAGCGCTGCTTAGTTATATACGTGGGCGACAGATTCTCATATTCTTCCTCCATCTGTCTTTCCATAGAGATGCACTTTCCAAACGAAACAGACAGAAGTCGAAGGAACCAAAACGGCCTTTGATGTTCGGAAGCTAATGATACTATAGAATTTATGATATACAACTTAGCCTTCTGTGTGGCTAAGTGCATTGATGAATAAACGGACATTTGCAGTTACTCAGTACCATGAAATAGGAAGAAGGTAGGCAGCATCTCTGCGCGTTATTTAACATGCAACTAGTCATTACTTACATGGGGTCGTGATCATTAAGTTAACGGTGAAGTAAACTCACTACAATAATTTATCTATGGGTTTTAACGTAGGTAAGACATATTCAGCCCTCCGATAAACAACAAAAGTGCACGTATGGATGAAGGAAAAATTACATTTTGCAGTTACCACAAACTAGTAACGTGCATTTCTCAATGCAGAGCAACATTACAGCTCGCGGACGGATACTAAGCACCGAATCATCGGAGTGTCATTACATCTATTTTGCAGTATGGCTTTGTGGCGCTGCAAACAACATCACAAACCTTCTCTGGGGTTTGATGCGGTTGCTCCGATGCAGGACTGGCGGGGAACAGTGTCTAAGAAATATTCATGCCAACCTATGAAGGGGAGCACACGTTGTTCTCGGCCAAGGCGGCCTTTCCATTGGCCACCTTCGTGTCCAGCTGACTCAGGTAATTCTTTGCTTGGAGCTGCACCAGTACCCCACGGGTTCATTCTATATGTCTCACCAGGGACAGTTTGGAAAAATTTCACTCACATAGTCAAGAGCCATGAAACTTCAAATCACCCATCGGGCTTGATAAGTAGTATCTCGCAATTTTTTCTTTGATCGGTTGAGGGCAATTAGGCACTTACCACGACTCCCTCACTTGATTGCATTGCTTCCATCATCACCCAGCTATTTTGCTGAAGGTGACGGTCACTTATCATCTCCACCAAAGAGTTGCTAGAGCGTCAGAAATTGGTGACATTACAGTTGAAAAGATTATTCTTAGGAACGCGTTTCTAGCTCCATTAAATTATCGATAGTTCTCTTGTTTTCCACGGGAATTGGTTGCATGAGACAGGGTTGCATGGGACGCTGAATAGTTCATAATATCCGGCAAATAACTTGTCGAGGATTATTCCTTGGAGCTCAATGTCGCATTAGACGATCGCAAACCGAAGGGGACCGATTTTCTGCTAAGGAAGCAGGGCCATGAATGGAAACGGAAATTCTTGGAAGACTTGCGACCGTTGAGACTTGAAGAATTTTGGACAAGTTATGATATCTCTCCCAGTTCTGTTGGGTCTGTAAGGAATAAATGGGTTTTTCAGAACACGGTGGAATGTTAGCCTCGCTTTGACCAGGAACGACGGTCCTCCTGTATAATTACCATGGTTGAAATTCAAAAAATTACAGTGCGCATTTATTGGGACGGTTAGAGGCGACGGTGGAGTCGGAGGAAGGCAGCTCTGATAGTTCCTCCGACGGCCTGCGAACTCCGACCGCGTTTTTTTACTCCACTTTAACCGAGCATTTATGTGACAGCCACTAACCGGTCTGGAATGTAATGCGCTGTCTCCCGATGGTCTTTTCTATTAACGGTAGGATGCAGGCCCCCACTTACCAAACTTTCGAAAGGCGTCACCAGGGTGCAAGGTCACACCATCTACTGTCCCGTTCATCCACACGTCACCCACCTCTGTCGTCAAGTGCTCCTCAAAAAATTAAAGGCCGTTAGGCATCGAACATAGACTCGAGCTCCGCAAAATATTTCCCTAATTTTCACCGCACCCAACTGCGCACGAAAGGGCAGAATATAAACGCGCCACGTTGGGGCAACAGTGGACCCACGCACCTGATTTTGCGTGCAGGGCACTGCGAATCAGTTTCCGAAGGATGATGTGATAGCCAATTGTTTATATGGCGCCACATTATTATCCCCTTGAGAACATTTTTACCCGCGTTTAGACGCGGTAGTGCACGTGCGCGCCATCACAATCAACTAGTACGATTGTAGCTGAGCGTTACCGGATCCCATTTTTGGGGAGTATAATGATGCATACGCCTTTCAAGATTTCCACAGTCTTTTGCTGAAACCACGCCTTTCGATTTGACATGGCAGTATGCCACCGAGAAACGAAAATCTTGACAAGGGAAAGGAGTTTTCCGAAAGTCATATCAAAATCTGTTTGGCGGCTATATTGAAACTTGAGAGGCATCGAAGAAATCTTTACACATAATCCGAGTGAAAAAGTGGAAACCCCATGCAACGGACCATGATTGCGCAGATGATTAGAAATATGCAGCCAATAATCGATACCACTCGCACTCACTTAAGAATGGAGGGTATGAAACTGGATTGGGCTTCTGAAAATCGCATTGAAGCCACCTTTTCGTTCATCGCGGAAATGTAAGTAAATATCCCTACACATATCGTATCATAATAAACCCAGTCTCTCCCACTTCTAACAAAGCTCCGGCACCAGCACATGTTGCTTATTCACATGCCGTTCCACGTCGGATGCGTCTCATCGTTACACTGCCCGCAATAACGGTACTTATCGCTCAATAGTCTGCTTTCATATTCACAAACCTTATCGTTCTATCTGCGTATAGGGCTGTTCACCCAAAATTCTCTCCCACCCACTAACTTAGCTAATTCTAACGCTGTCGCCAAAACGGTGTGGCAATCATAACCGACCAACGTCTTTTAAAACACATTCACTGTCATTCTCACCCTTAAATTTCATCACCTCTTCTCTCCAAGCGAATGATTCTGGCCCGTAGAAATCATCGTTTCTGACGAATCCAAATGTTGCCCTCCGGCCGAAATAAGGTTAGCATCTTAGATTCATCTTTTCTCACTCCTCATTGATATCTCTGTCCGTTTCAGCTATTTCAGACCTCATACCATCTCCAAGAACAGAGTCCTACGTCATTTCGTCACTTGCCTTAGTAACCATTTCCATCTACTATATCCGCTGGCCCAGACCATTTCTTGTCTTCGAAAGGCACGGTCGCCTACAGCGGAATATAATCCATGGTTTCCACGCTGAATTTAGACAATCCTTAGTGCATCTATCTTTGTACCTTGACCATTATTTATATCTGCAGCAGATGTTCCCCATTCATCCTACCAAATATCGCTTCATTATTTTACTCATAGTGTAGTTGACTCCAATGAATATCAATTCATTCTCTTCACTCATGGCGTAGACGATGCACACCCTAGCTTAACCAGACCATCTATTTAAATATGTGTATATATATGTACATAAAAAAGAAAACCTGGATTGCTCAGCCACCATCCATATATTTTGAATTGCAACATGCGTTCCAGTAACTTGCTTATCTGAGGTGCTCGTAAGATTGATCGCTTCTTAATCTGCGGCTGAGAGCTAAGCCAGACTGCCGTCCGTCATTTTTCTCTTTTCCAGGACCTACAGCCCTGCTTGGATGGAAACACTTACCCCATGCTCTGGCGATTATCTGATCCTGGAAAGACGATGTCTCCAATACCTACCCATACCACATTTGAATTCCTTCCTCCACACCATGAGTACACCGGCGTTATCACAATAGTGCGGGGCGCGGCTATATCCACCGCTTTGGCCGGCGCACATCGGGCGAGCAGCTTGGCTCCAGCGGTGTGCAGTTGCAGGTAGCTCGGTGGATTACACCTCCTGCGTTCAACCTCAAACGGTGTTTTTCAGGCTGAGTGGCCAGCACTCGGTCAGCCCAACCCATTAGCACTGTCTTGGTAAACGACACTCGAACTCCTACGTTTATGTGCACTATTTTGTACTGGCTTCTTCTTGCTTCTTCCCAAAACTTCTTCTAAAGAATCCATACAAAATGGACTCACGAATGGGCAGCATTTTTATTGGCATCTGATATAAACTGAAGTTCACAATGCATCTTGACATTTGAAACAGCTGGGAACAGTCAATTCTCACCAACCCCTGTTCCTGTCTGCGAAATTCGGCAACATAGAGGCGTCCCTGTTAACAGTTCTCCACACGAATCCACAATACGTTGGCTCATCTGATTCCGGTTCTCCTTTTTTCAACTCTAGACGAGGCTGAAATTCATGAACTCAAAGTTGATCAAAACAAACCTCTTGGATTAGTCTCACGAATGCACTATTCTCATCCCGTGCGGCCACTATCCTTTTCCAACGGACTGTGCTCACAAATTTTTCGCGTTTTATAATGCCTCATGTGATATCCGGTCTGGCTTTGACTCATCGCCATTCCGTTATCACATCCATAATGATCCTCGTGTTCACCATATAACTCTCCTGATTTTCAAAGATCCCGTCCAACTGGTGGCGAAAACCGTTGCCTTCCAGCCATATTTTGCGCCAGCGATGCGCACTTTTGATGCATTCAAAAATAGTATTACTCGCAATGCATGACTTGTCATCAGTCACAGAAAAATCTCTAAGAATCATTATCTGGCTTTGATTTGAAACTTTAAACCTCGTGCCCAGCATACCACATTGCCTGTTATGACCTTGTAAACGAAAACACATTGCATGGTATGTTTGGTTTCTGTTTCCCGTGTCTACACCGTGCCTTCTTTCAAAAATTTTGATCTTGCCTTGCGCATGACCCTCGTATGTCAAGAAAAATACGCAAACTAATATTTTTCAAATTAGTCATTTGCCCACACACAGTTCCATTTCGATTAAGATTATTCGAAATTCTCGTGCACCATCCCTGTGAAAATTTGATCATTCCTTGCGCAGGCCTCTCGCAAATCCAGGAATATACATTATTAACATTATCATTATTACTATAGTTAAAATTAAGTTGCAATCGTCCTGTGCAAACACTAATCACTGATCCCAATGTTTTCGTGCTTCTACCTTCTCCCTTCTCTATGACTTCTCGTGGCAAATCCTGTCCAATCATCCAGCCCAAGCTGCCATCCGCGACCCACTCAGTCGTGTCCTTTCCTGGCAATTAGAACTGGTAAAACTCGGCGGTGGGTCATATGATCAGCTATAACTGATTAACTGTAGCGTGTACTCCAGGCCCGTAGACCAGCGACTTTATTTCCTGACCCTTGCGCTAGCCGTCCTATCAGACCACTGTAATCTGCACCTGCGACGATGTCAGAGGATGAAATAGGAACTCGTTACAAATAAGGACCATGCAGCTTAGGAATGACTGAGATATATAACCTATAGGGAGTAAACAGGCGTTAAGTTTGTTGCAAAAGTTCTGTCAACGGGAAACTCCCTCCTGCGCATTTCAAGACAGTCTTCTTGACCTTGTAATTTTCGTAAGGTCATTCGTGGTAATTTTGTTTAGGGATTATTTGTAATTCTCACACCTACTCGTTTTAGTTCCGCCACACATCGCAGTCTGCCCCTCGCCACATAAGTCTAGTGACCATTCTTAAGAAGTCCATTTTCTCTCCGTCCAAAATACTTCATATATTTTTGTCCCGTAAATAATTTGACGCGACCTTGAAGGTTTTTCGATGTTTCATCTTGGGCATTACTTTGGCTCTTAAATGTTCTTAATTACAATTCTCCATCCACTTCATATGACATCCATTGTGGTTTTGACTCATCTCCACCCCGTCATTACATCCGTGGCCATCTTCGTCACCATATAACCCTCCTGATTTTTGATGAACCCGGACATATGGCAACGTCCACCATTGCTTCCCTGCCAAACTTTTCTCCCGTGATGCGCTTCTGTGATGCGTTTAAACAGGGATTGACTCGCAGTGTGCGACTCAAAGTCGGCCCAGGAAGTTTTGGCGAAGGATTATCTAGTTTTGAATGATATAATGTTAATGACACAGCGTTGCTGGTAGGTGAAATGCACTCGCGTTTCGACCACTAAGCGTAGCCTTTCTCAGGGCAGGTTTTACAATCAAAATCTGGCTTTGATTTAAAAGCTCGAAAGCTCTTGTTTAGCCTATCACATTGCAGGTTATGCTCATGAGAGAACAGATACATTGCATCCTCACGTCTGGTTTTTGTTCTCTCTCTATTTTTCAGTATCCAGTGAAGCCATCTGCAGAGATGCAGGCCTTTTGGTCGTGTATTTGGTGTCCTGACGGAACGAGTTTTTATGGTTTTCAAACGTCGCTGGGTTTTCATTATCATCGACCTACCCTCAGTCAATTGAATTGCAACTCCATTTTTTGGAATGCGAGAAAAGTTACGCCACGTTTAATTTGGGGGCCAGATGGGCGGTGCAGACGGTGCTTTGAGAGGTAAATCGCCTATAGTTATGGGCCGGTTAAGATGGGAGTCACGTTTGAAGACCCTTTCCGTAGGTCAGATAGGAGTTGTTACCAACGCAGCAGGTAAAGAGACCGGAGTATCTGGTAGACTGGGAGTGTTCTGCGTTGGGAGTTTGGCAGTGCTGCTCCGTGAAGTTGGTGTTGTTATGTGAGGCATTATGTTGGAAGTCAAATTCAATGGTTTGTTATTGGTGGGTTCGTCAGGGTCGTTCGCGTAACCACGAGGGATGTCACCATTCTCTTCATCGTCTTGCTTAATTTCAGAGTTGAATGCATTTTGAAGAAATATGAGGCGCGGTTTTCCGTGGGATGGCCAGGTTGGAGATAGCTGGACGCATCCAAGTCGGCTGCTGTTTTATATGCCTGTAGTTTACTAAACTCAAGTGAGGATAACTTGTCTATAAAACTCCGAGTTAAATGATTAGTGGTGTCTTTTGCCTTCGTGTATGAGGTTATAGACGATGAAGTTCTCGAGCTGCGATTTATCTATTTCTGCAACGGCGTTCTATCAGTGAGGACTTTAATGTTTTTGAAAAGCGTAACTCGGGTTATTAACTACGATCTATTCATAAACTGTTTAACTTAAAAATCGTCAGGGAATTGAAGGAGCAAGGGGCAGTCGTACAGCAGCAAATTTTTCAGCAGCTTGATGCAAGAACATTGATAATGGGACATGCAGCATGCACTTAGTATGCATAGTTTAAATATTTCTGGCGGTGGGCGGTCTAAGTCACGTTGCTGGCATCATCAAAAGGGTGAAATATGCCAGGCCATCCCACAAGCCAGGCCCTGATGGCATCCAACCTGTCCTTTATCGCACCGCTGGTCCAGATCTTTCACTGCTCCTTCTTAATCCGTTCTCGTTCTCCATATCCGGCACTACTTTTCCGCTTCAATGGAAAACCTCCATCATTTTTCTACACCACAAAAAGGGTTCTCTGCATGAACCTGAAAACTTTCGCCCCATTACCCGCACTCCAGTTCTATCCAGGCTTATGGAAAAGATAGTTACAGAGTAGCTGGTTAACTTCCTTACTACTCACAACCTTATCAACCCCTACAAACACGGCTTCCTCAGGAGCCGATCCTGCCTAACCCGTCAGTTTGACTTCCAAAACTTGGTTACCCAAAGTGCCCATTCCCCACCGGTCGACGCTCATAATCTTTCTAGTCACGTCAAAGGCGCTTGACCGCGCTTCCCAACCCCGACTTCCGAACAAAATTGGGACTTATGGAATAAGAACTCTCTTATGTTGGTCATCATCCTACCTTTCCCATCGCTTTTAGGTAGTCACTATCAACGGTTTTTTACCCGGCCGTGTGCTATTCAGGGGAGCGTCCTAGGTCCCGCCCTTTTCCTGCTACATATTAATGATATGTTTAAAGTTATTCGTCAAGGCACACCATTCCTGTTTGCCAATGACATTAAAATAGTCTACTCTTGAGTTTGCTTCATTTAGCTCCACTTTTAAACTTATCAATGAAGACCGAGAGTCTTATGATAACTGGTGTTACAAGTGGCTTATGAAGTTCTCTGCTGACAAAAGTTCTCTGATAATATATAAATGCCGTGTTCCTCCGGGCGCCCTCTATATAAACGGCCTGCCAGTTCTTCTATCACACACAACTGAGAGCTTGGGGTTGCAATAATCCTGCTCTTTTAAATTCCACGAGCATGCCTACCATCAAACCGCAGTAGCTAAGGGAACCGCGGCACTGATCTTAAGGGCTTTCCGCACTCAAGATGGCAGAGTCATTAACTTCAGTCCCCATGCCAGCCCCCGCCTTGAGTACCGCTCGGTTATCTTCAAACATATGCATGAAACCGATCGACTTACAATCGAGAATGTGCAGCGTACATTCAATAGAAATCTCCTAGGTCTTTCATCTAGCCTAAACTCGAACGACTTGGTGAGTCCAGGGGGCTCAAAGTACTTTGGTGATGGGGGTCGGCAAACACATCCAAAGGGGCACTAGAGAGTTATGCGTACGGATAGGGAGCAACAAGGTGTCAGGCAAAATGACTAACAGTGGGTGTCGGAGGTGGGTACCCGGAGAATTCACACTTAACGTAAGTCAGGCAACCATCTCCAAGCCGATTAGTTTGGTGTGTTAGAAAGAAGGTGTACCCACAAGGAAACATTCAGTTTATGACTGTTTATCCTGTCGCACGCGTTTCAGCGACTATAATAATGCCATAGAAAAGATCTTGTAAAAAAGTCTTAGGGTGCCAATTTTACTTAAGAGGCATCGTGCGTTAAGCCAAATCAGAAACACTCTGGATGCGCACTTAACGCCTAATGGTTTAGTAGGGAAGCCAACAATCGAGGGTCAGCCTGATGAGACGAAGTGCAGTAAGGAGGAGGTAATGGATTTACATGCAACGTACTGGGCTTGCAGGGAACATCGTAGGGGAAATTCGGAATTGCCGGATGTTGGAAATTTTCGCAGAGGCATGGCGAATGGTTGGAGGCCATTTTTGACGAATTATGGGATGGCAAAATGCAGAATTCGGAACGGGCAGTGCCGAAGGCTATCGATGGCATATTACTTTGTGGATAACTGCGTTCGTATATCCCATTCTTTGGGGCCATCTCTGAGTTAACTGGGCGAGGGACCCAATTCGCATCCCAGAAAATACTGGCGCGAATTATTCAGGTTCTTGTGGTAGGTGAATCCATATTTTTGGGACCACAATGGCGAATGGTAATAAAACCCTTCGAACAGACCAAACCGGTGGGGGGGGCATTTCTCAGGAAGCAGTAGATTATTGAACAGTGAATAGTAGTTGTGGGTGACCACATATATATAAGAGGAGGATGGTGAGTTGTGCGAGTGGGTGGGATTTCACTGGTCCTGGGGCAGACGTTTTGTGTATAGAGTGCATCAATGGTGACTTCAACTAACAAAGACGGTTGAAGACTCATAAGCTGCGGTGGTTTTTATGGTCTTTGAGTTTGTTAGAATGTTGCAAACAGTAGAAAGAAAGTAGCACTTGTCATTTTGGATATGGTGATTAAACTATGTAGAGTGTGGCCACATTTGACAGTGAGTGGCCCGGGGAGACAGAAATTGGATATGGCATTTTAGGAGGCTTTGGAGTGACACATATTCAACTGACAAGAGACAGTAGTTAGTCGCTCATTTGGGATCGGCTAGACGGCGGATGCAAAGACATTTTCATTGGGTATTGTGGCGGTAGATGGGTGCATCTGGCTGTTTTTGGTTAGCTATTGATACCGTTTGCAAAAGTGGAGGCCATCTGGGGTGTATTTGGTGGCTGATGGACCGAAGTTGTGTGGATTTCAAATGTCGTTGGGCTTTCGTCATCACACACCTACCATCAAAAAATTAAATCGCAACACCGTTTATTGGAATTTGAAAGGATTTAGGCGAGCTTTCGGTTGGAGACTAGATGGACGGTGCACACTTGCGGTTAAGAGGCAAGTCGCCTAAAGTTATGGGCCGGTTAAGATGGGAAGACCTTTCCCGTAGGTTGGGTATGGTTTACTACTGGAATAGCAGGCTAAGGGACCACGATATTGGGTAGACCGAGAGTGGTCTGCATTGGAAGATCATTGGTGCTGCCCCGTGAAGTTGATTTTATTAGGCAGAGCACCACGTTGGGCGCCTCATTCAATGGTTGGGTATTAGTGGGCTTACCAGGGCTTTAAACGCGACGACGTGTCATCGCACCATTCTTGTTGTCGTCAACCTTACTTTCAGAAGTGGGCGCAGTTTGAGGAGACGAGGTGGAGCCGTATGCTGGGTGGCTGGGAGGGAGGGAGAGCTTGGCACATCTAAGTGGACTTTTGTTTTATATTCTAGTGGTGTACTGACCCCTGGTGAGGGCACCTTGTCCATTGAACTCCAAGATAAAGGGTTCGGGGTGTATTTTGACTTCGTACATACGTTTGTAGCCGATGACATTCTGTAACTCCCATTTGCCTCTCTTTGAATGAGTGTTCTGTTGGCAAAGATTTTATTGTTCTTTAAAGGTGCAACTGGGGCAATTACCTGCGATCTACCAATGAGCTACCTAGGTGTCAGCCCATCAGGAAGTTGAAAGAGTGAGGGGCAGCCGTACAGCTGCAAATTCTTCCGCAGCCTGAAACAAGATCATTGATAATGGGACATGCTGCATGCATCCGTATGCAGAGGTTGACCGTTTTGGGAGGCGGGCGTTCTGGAATGTTGGACATCGCAACATTTTCATCGGTAACAGAGCGTTTTAGAAACTCTTCAGATATAGAATCTAAACAGGGGCTAGTTATTTTGAGATTCTGGGGATTGTGGTTTGTAAGACCGATTGTCTTAACGCGGATCTCTTATTACGCCTGCTTGTCCTTAACCTTTGTGACCACTTGTGCGTCATAACAGTCGGATCTGTACGATTGCGATGCTGACACCCGTGACATTTGACCGGTACAAGGAGAGGACAGTCGGAGGCGGTAGCAGGTGGAGTATGCGTTGACAGGAGCGCCCGAGCGCGGCGTGCCCCATCGAACTAAAATAGGACCCTGGGACAAATGCACCAGTTGCTCCTTCCGACGATATGCATTGCACCGAAATATGAAGTCTACCACGGCCAGCAGCTACACTTATGAGTCAGCGGCCGGTATAAACTGACTGTGGTTCAACTAATGTGGCTCTCATAAACGACCATTGCACTTTCGTAAAAGTGAATGCCCATTTGATCGTATGAGGCAGATTGTGTTGGCGAGGAATTCATATTACTTCTGCTTGCCCTAACGGTTGTGACCGCTTGTACGTCAACCTTACTCGGGTCTGAAGATTGCAGTACTGACAATTCTGAGACCTGACCAAAAGAAGGAGGAGTCAGCCAGAAGCGATGGGAGGTTGAGCAGATGCTGACACGAGTGATCCAACGGGGCGTGCGTGAGTAGCGCACGGGTGCGACCGCCCTGGACGGTCAACGTATGATTAAACAGGGAATTCAGAGAAGAAATTCCATGATCCGCTTCAGATTATTTCTAGCCCCATTACTTTCACAGTTGCCACCTGAAAATACAAGTTCCCTGAACAAGTCGTAGCAGTAAACCATACATGGGTAAATACCATAATAATCACTGTTATTTGGTCTGCAATGTCATGGCCTATTTCGTCACATCTCCTTGGATGTTCGTTAACCGAACTCGGGAGCATGTTGGTGGGCTTTATCGCTCTATTTCTTCAGCACGTACCATTGCCAGCTCAGAAACGATCACATCTAAATACCTGTGAAAATGTGGCGCTGTTTTACCCTAAACCAAAGTCCGATTACAAAAACTTGGATTGCCAGTTCACATGGGCCAAAAGTGAACATTGCTGTTGTTATGAAATAAGAAAAAGGAATAAACCGTCAATATGAATCTGAATAAATGGGGAATTAGGAACTTTGCTTAGGTTTCCATTCTGAGAATGCATCGGGCATTACCATTATTGGAAGCGGGCAAAGATTTCACCGCCCATCGTCCATTTGGTTGCTTGACATGTCGCAGCAAAATGTGTTCGCCGGCATTTCGGAAGCCCTTGATTGATATGTCGTGGTTTACATAGCAGTTTTCTGACATCTGTCAGAGACAATTGCGCTTGGACGCCTGCTTGCCAAACCACAACAAACATTGTAAGTTCCGGCAGCAATACTCATGTTCATTGCGTAAGATACTGTAAACAATATGGCAAAGCCTTGAAATTGCTGCTGAGACTTCTAAGGATGGTACCCCTTAAAACGTGCATTTACGGTTGCCTCGCACTGGTTAGCACAATCAACAGTCGTGCACTCCATGAAAAGAGGCAGATTTCAAATTGACAATTGCCTCATGGTTTTTGTCCCGGACTAACACAGTCTTTGAAAAAACGAAACACAAGTAATAATAATAAGGTATATTTCTCGATTTGTGAGGGGCATGCGCAAGGCAAAATCAAATTTCTACAAGGACGATGCACAGGAAATGCAAATAAAACAAATAGAAAGGGATAAGGGGGCGGAAGCAACCTTGAGTTAATGCAGAAGCACACTGGAAATTGAAATGAGATGATGCAAAGCAATTGGAAAGGTACAAGTATACCAGTGGAAAGCGAAAACTAGAAATTTAATCTTGCAAGACCAAACAGAGTTTCCTGGGACTATTTGTGAGCAACAGACTACCAGTCATTTCGCGTTTAAATACACTACGTATGGGAATTGCTGGCGCAAAATATGAACGGAGCTCAACGGCGGATGTCGAGATATGGGCGGAGTCGCCACACGTCAAGAGAGTTACGTAATTGACAGAAAAGCTAAACTGAGGAGTTAAGAAGCAGTGGTATTCCGGTAATTAGGTGGAAGTGGTAAAAGCCAGGCGGAACGTCAGGCGAAGTGGATAAGACATGTATTTGACAACTGTAATTGGCCGAAAAAATGCTGAAGGCGGAGGAAGGACGTCAAGACAGTCTCAAACTAAGTGGAGGAAATTTACGAAGCTTCGGATATGGAACCCCCAAGAATAATGATTGCATTTACCTACGGATGGAGGTAAGCTGTACTGGGAGATGTGTCAGGTGAGAGAAAATTTGTATAAGAACATTCCTTAAATACACTAGTCACGAATGTCCTCTGTACTGTCATCTTTGTTGTCGCAGCTTTTGATTTTAGTGAACAGTACGGGCGGGGAATGTGAGATGCGCGAGCTCTTCCGGAGACGGAAGTATTCGCGGTTTTGCCCAATTGCAAATATGCGAGTGGAGATATCAACGCAATGATCGGCGTAGTTTTCGTTGAACGAGTCAGATCTCGAGCGCCAGTGCTAGCTAGCAAGTTCCTAGCAAGAGCGATAGGATAGCAGATTTGAAATTGCCATTAAGGTGGAACCGTTGATAGCCCATCTATTCCGGGTGCGGGATATGAAACAAAAAGAGGGAAGTAGTCTGCCTCGGTGTCAGCTTAAGGTTATGTGATTGTTAGAACGAGACAAAATATCTGCAGCATAATGCTTCTACTCCATAAAATATGGTAACTAGAACTGAGCTATTGTGGATTTAGGGGTATTTGAAGGTTTGTGGCCTCCAAGAACGACATACTGGCCCTGTCAAGCCAGTGAAGAGGATAAGATGGCATGGGAAGCAGGAATTACACAGGTTGAAGGTATTTACAATCAAGGAATGTGATGAGAGCATTGATCCATTAAAAAAGTACGTTGGCATTTTCGTCAGTCCACGTCGGGGAAAGCTCAATAGTCAGTCACCTAAGCCACTGATGAAGAGGGTACATCACTGCAAAGGAGGTCAAAGAAATCATTAGCGTGGAAGTGCGAGAAAATAAGGAAGTAAGAGATGAAGCCGAATCCCATGAATCCCAGATGATGATTATAACAAAGACTCGGTCATGACTAAAACTCTAGCCCATGTTCGTAAGCCTCGTCTCGTCTAATAATAACATTCATATATTTCTCGGAAAGTTCGAGAGGCATGCTTGTTGCATGATCAAATGTTACAGGGTATTGCAAGTTACAATGAACAGGCAGATAAACATTTGGGTACGAAATGAGAAGAAATAGCAAAACTGGCATATCAAGAGGAACAAAGTGTTGATACGCACCAACGATGCGTATCGCAGGTGCGGAGTTCAAATGGACCTTGGTGGCGGGCGTGGAGGTGTCTGCAGTATTCGGATTTAACGGGTCTATAAAATGGACATGAATGTTGAAAATGTCACTAAGAAAGTCTCCAAAGACCTTGAGTGCAAGGAAAAAACTTGTCAAAACAGACGAAAACAGCTGGTGGCAAGAGTATTAATGGCCTATAGATAGCATGAATCCTGGAGCCAAGAGAATATTCAAAAGCCTTTCGAAAATGCGGAAGGACGAGAAACACTGGATAATCATTGTTCAAAGACATGAATAATGGAAATTTCGTCGGCACTGAGGAGTGAAGATTGATGTGATATGCTTGAATAATATACATTGGATGCTGGTAAGCCAGTGTGGAACAAAAACGGGTTTCTTTGCTCCTTTGTTTGCGTTTATGGGCTTAGCTGATAGGGGTTGCTGGTATGCTGATAGCTGCGATTGCCGAGACGACGATTGGGGTGATTTTCGCAGTAGACGTCGGTAACGGCATCTGGAACAGGGATCTAAGTGTGAGTGCCCTTGTGGCAATTTGATGTCAACGTGGTGGGAATATTGAACACGGGCGGGCAGTTCCAGCAGTAAATCTGTGCAATCGGGAGGACTTGTCCGCTCAAAGAATCACAGGATTTGTGGGTCACGTTATGTGGCTTTGATACTTTGGCAGACTTGCAACGTTGGTGATTCATGAGGGTTAGAAGCAATGTCCACTTCCCCGTAGAGCAGATCGTATTTATCCGTTCTGGGATAGTTGATCTAAGCCTTGGGTCTGCTTGTTTTCACGGTGTGTTGAGACGTGCGAGGCTGGGGCCAGAAATTGATTGGTAGCCTCCTGGCGAGATACGAGTGCAAACGCACATAAATGGAAAGGAATAAGGGACAGAGAGCAGTCTGGAGGTATTCCAGCTAAGGGTTATGGTGCGTGCAAACCAAATAACGAGACGTGATGAATGTTATGCAGAATGGGGTATCAGGTTATGCCGAATTTCTAGCTTAGAATGGTCTAATTGTTAAATGCTTGCAGAAGAAAGGGCTTAGATAGGGACAATAAATATTAGTTCAAGAGTAAGTGAGAATGTGATGTATGTCTTTCTATATACCTTGCTACATGCGCACTAAACGAGCTGGAAAGCCAGGTGAGAAATTGCATCGATTTGTTTCATTGACGGAGTTTCCTTTCTATACCTACAATGATTTGTACTTGCGGAGACTGCTGGGAATAAAAAGTGGGTAGATCTTGTTGAGTGGGTTGAGATAAGACTTCGAGCGTTATATTCAGTCAATACCCTAGGCCAGATTCATAAGATCTTTCTATTGGAGTGTAAGGATCGTGCATGTTTAGCAAGTTTTGTACCGTTATTGCCTTCCTGATTTTGTTTTTAAAGGTGTCGAAGGCAGGAGAGATCATTCTTATATGAACGGGTAGCTTATTCCACAGGGAGGAATATTTGATGATGAAGAAGTTTTCCTAAGTGCTGTCCTCGCCATGGGAACTGAAACCAAGAACTCAGCTCGACGCAAGCCATAGGGAAAGTTATTTCTTACTCGGGGTGCAGATATGCACACATTGTTGCCAATAATCCTGTGAAAAAAGAAGAGGTTGATGTGAACTGCACGCAGCCATAAGGGATCGAGGTGTAGTTATATCCAACGTTCCATGTAGTCTAGCGAGGAAGAGTAGCCCAGAAGTCGTTTTGTAAATGTTCGTTAAACATTCTCAATCTCCAGTCTGTCACTCTGCCGCATGTTGGAACACACGGTGGAACAGCAGTCCAGGATAGGCCTTAGGTGGGTTTTATATATTAACAGCTTGCTTTCCTGGTTTCTAAAAGTTCTGTACACCAACCCGATTAGTCTCCTAGCTTTCGCAACTTGTATCCCTGTGTGTTCTGAGAAGTTGAATGTGCTGGAGTAATGCAAACCCAGGTCTCTGACAGTGTGAGGGGAAGGAATGACTTCTTGCTTAATCTTAAAGATTCCTGTAGGAAGTGGCATTTGTATGCGAGTATGCTGCTTTTGTGGGCCGAGAATGTCACTGACCAAGCTGCGCACCATGAATCAAGCGATAGCAGATCATTTTTAAATTATCTATGATGGTGTTGAAGTCACGAAAGGGAAACGGGTATAAAATTTTTATATGGTCTGCACAAAGAAAAGGAATACCATGCCTAACGATGTGAAAAATATCGTTGATGTACAGCAGAAACAATAGTGGACCAAGTACGCAGCCTTGAATAACTCCACTAGTAATAGGACGAGGCTTGGATAGGGTCCCATTTGCATTTACTACTTGCATTCAAAAGGCCAAATAGGAGGAGAACCAAGCCAGAAGAGGGGGGTTTATACCGTAGCTGTTGACTTTCATGAGAAGCTTGCGATGGGATACACGATTAAAAGCCTTTGCCATATCTAAGAAAATCACAATCATCGACTTACCGTCGTTGGCAGCCTTCGCCGCTACGTTTAGGAAATCAGTCATGCACGAAGAACATGGTTTACCTGAAGGAAACCATGTTGGCCGGCGTTAATTAGGTCATGATCTAATAAGTAAGTTGTTAAATTACTTTTCATTATTCTTTCTATAATGCGAGAGAAAATTGGGGTGTGATTGATGGGTCTGTAATTAGATGGCTCCTACTTTGAACGGTTTTTGTGAATTGGGACAATGACAGAAGTTTTCAATTGGCGGGGGAAAGTGCCACAATTTAAGAAAGATTGAATAGGTTGGACTAAAATTTAGGGATGTTTGCACCCCCAAATTCGAAGAGCTCTGGGGTAATTTCTTCCGGTCCGACGCGGAAAGACGGTCTCACCCTCGACACTAGTGGTTTAACATCACTTGAGTGAAAAGAGAATCTTAGGGGGAGGCAGCGGTGACTGGCGGAATGTCCGGTATAAAAGTATCGTTATCAGTTGCTCGTGTCCGGTTAATTGAGAGCTTGAAATCCAATAACTTTGCCAGCTGGGCTTCGAACTGGGCTAAATTTAGACAGTCGCAGGAAAATAGGAAAGTTTGTTCCGCGGTTTAGAGTAAGCAACGGTGAACTTATCCCCGATAGATAGTATATTCAGGTGTAGCTCTATCGAGTAGTGTCTATTTCGAAGTTGATGTGGGTGATTGACAGCGTCATGTATAGGGTTTGTAGCAGTGAACATTGTTGTGGCAAGGAATAAAGAGAAATTCAAGGTTTTATTTGACTGGACGAAGTGAAAATGTTTCACTTCCAGGCTGCTCGTATCCGTTTCAGTAGTTTAGGCCAGATGAAGGGCGTAGGATATTTCTATTGAACGTCCGCTGCGCATTTACGATCGCAATTCCATCGAATTTACGCATGTGTGAAGATCATCGGGCAATATTCGAAGTGGCCCCAGCATGGGAACTGAAGTTAATAATCCTGCAAGCTTGAGTGCGGAATGTTCTTAAGGTCATTGTGGCGGTTCTTTTAGCTGCGGCAGTCTGTTGGATGACTTGCTCATGTGAGTTGAAAGAGCGGGAGTATTGTAATCGAAAATAGTCAACTGTGTATGATACAAGAATTGGCATGCCGTTTGTAAATAGAGAGCCCGGAGGAACATGAAATTTACGTGTTATTAAAGAATTCCCTTCAGCAGAGCAATTCATAAGCCACTTGGAACACCAGTTATCAAGAGGCTCTCGGTCTTCATTGATGAACGCAAGAGTGGAGCTAAATGAAGCAGCCGCAAAAGAGTAGACTATTTTAATGTCTCGGCAAATAGGAATGGCATGCCACGGCGAATAACTAAAGATATAGGAGAGGGCTGGGAAAAATAACCGTTAATACTAGCTACCTGAGAGCGATCGGAAAGGTAGGATGATAGCCAAGATAAGAGGGGATTTCTCACTCCTCGTGTATCCTAATTTTGGCCAAGAGTCGGGGGTGGGAAACGCAACCAAACGCTTTTGACATGTTTAAGAATATTATGATTATCGACCGGTGGGAATCAGCACTCTTGGTGACCAGTTTTAAGAAGTTAAGCTGAAAGGTTAGGCAATATAGGCCCCTAAGGAAGCCGCGTTTGGAAGGGTTGACAAGGTTGTGAGCAGTGAAGAATTTAAACAGCGGTTCTTCAGCAATCTTTTTATAAGCCTGGATAGAACTGCAGTCTGTTTAATGGGAAGGGAGTTTCCAGGGTCATGCATGAAACACTTTTTGTGGTGTAGAACGATGATGGAGGTTTTCCATTGTGACGGAAAAGTAGCGCCAGTCATGGAGAGCAAGAACAAATTTAGACTAAGCACAGGAAAATTTGGACCAGCGGTGCGATAAAGGACTGGTTGGATGCCATCAGGGCCCGGCTTGTGGGATGTCCTGGCCTAATTCATCATTCTCATGATGCCAGCAACGTCGAATGAAATGGAGGATAGCCTAACCGAAAGTAGTCTGGGGTAGATTTCAGAATACGGTCGGTTGTAAATCAATGAGAATACAAGAGAATAATGTACCAAATGCTACTGCGATGTCTACGGGGGACTGTATACGTTGGTAGTTGAATATGATGAAGTTCGCGATAGCCGACGATTCGGGCCGCCAGCGAGCTCTGAAAATATGGGAAGTTAGCTTGCATTATGAGCTGAAATTCTCCCGTTTCAATGAAGTTTCTGAGCCTTCAAAAGACTTATCTGGAGCTGACAATCCTCACTAGGCTACTTAGGTTTATGTTGAGCGGTCGGTGTGGAAAGACCATTATTAGTAAAAAGAAGTTTTGCATGAAGGCCGTCTGCCGCATTCTGCGGGTCAGGCGATATAAAGAAGCTGGACCAAACAAAGGCTCGCGGAGCGCCAGGGATCTTGTTGCAACGCGTCGACATATAGGAAGAGACAGTATGGTAGGTACACATGGTTGTGGAAGGTTTGTTACGGAGAGCGACGCCGCACGTGACCGTCTTATGGTTGCTTCCATGGAGTGATTTAAGTACTGAAAACCTGGCATTAGGAATGTCATGCGTTAAACTAGGTCTAAAATGTTATTAGGTCTTGTGGGCGTGGTCACAAGCTGGGTCCATCCTTCAGCGTGCGTTTCAGGAACACAGTCGAGAAGAGTTCGTGGGGGGGATAAAGTGGACTGACAAATCTTAGGGGCACTGAATTCTCTTGCAATTATCCTACGGCTGGAGTGGAGATCAGAAAGATATAGGAAGGATTGGGTGAGACGATAGATATCAGAACTATTGGAGTTAGGTGGTCGGTATACACATCCTATGTTGATTGAGAGCTCGGGTAGTTGCATGTGAAGCCAGAGAGTGTCAGGGATGGAATCAAGCAGCGTGTGATCGAGAACGGAAACTGTGTGGCTGCTTTAGGTAAGTTAGGCAACCGTCTCCTTTACGATTTTGTCTATTGGTTTGGCAGAGTGTGCGACTCGCCAACGGAAACGATGAAGTACAGCTGTTGTGTGTCGGCCAAATCTCTGTTGTTAGAATCGTACCATAAAAAAATTTTGGCTGCTAACAGTCTTAGCTCTTTCACTTTCCGAGTTAGTTTGCGGGAATTCAGTGGTAGCAGGGTAATTTTTGCCGGAGCATTTAAGTCCATGTGATATCTGTAGGTTTGGTCTGTAGGGGCCAAATAATCGACGGATACATTAAGGGTTTGGATAGTGCATAGCTGTGATGAGGAGCAAATTTAGTAGAGTTGAGTGTACTTCCCGGCGAGGGATTATCTATGTTAAAGGATTGGTGGACTGAAAGGCAAGTTGATAGAAGCTTGGTAGGTAATTTGTGGGATTTTAGTGGGTGTCGGTATTAAGGATATGGTATCAGTGGCAGTGGGACAAGGCGGAACTGGCAATCTAGGGGTGGTGTGGCGGGCAGTTTGGAAAATATCGGAGAAAAAGCCAGTTAATAGATACGTGCATGTATTTCTGGGGATAGAACGTACTTTTTCAACTCGCGGGAATAAGGAGAGCTATGTATGGTAAGTGAGAAGATTGAGCTACGCACTGGACAAGAGTGGGTTGATAAAAGTCTCATGATAGGTTGTGGATGAAGGGGCGAAATACGGTTACCTCGAGTTTGCTAGGTAGCCTGGGAGAAGAAGCTAAATCGTGCAGATTTCTGGGGATAAAGGTAGCTGGGGTGGAGATTTGCGGTGTGAGAGTAGAAAAGTAAGTAGGTCGAATTGGGGGTTAAGCAGTAGGCTCTAAAAATGGAGGTGCATTGGTATCGTATTGGAAGTTAGCAACTGTCACCGAAGGACAGTGGTGGCATGGGTACAGTGGGACGATCACCTGGTGATTGTAGACAGCCGTTAGTTGGCCTTTATGAGTTTTTGGACCTTCCGACTTGGCTTAGCTCATGCCAGGATGGCTCACTCGAGTTGAGTGTGCCGGGGGTGCCAGGCGGTCAAGGTGTGCAGACAGGTTGACCCACTGATTCAGCTGGATGGCTAATGGTAAGCCGGGTTGTGTGGTTAATTATACAGGCGAGTGTTATGTGCTTCCTGAGAGATTCAACTAATTTAGGCTGGGGTTCATGTCATGTTTGGAAGAAGGACGAGTGTGTGCTTGGTGGAGCATCTGGGATGGAATATATACCTAGCGGTTGGTATTAGCCCGAAAAGACATCTGTGAGATGGCAATCACCTGCATGTTCATACCGTCAGCGCTTCAGGCTTGGGGTACCAGAATAGGTGGATTTTGATTAGCACGTTTGTGGGGTGGTCGGGCAGGGCGGACGGGCATGTTTCATCCAGATCTACCGAAATTGTTTCGACCAGAGAGATGATATCCGGAGTTTAACGCTTTCGCAGAGGTTATAAGCCAAGGTGGGGTGCCATTACCATCAGTGGATTTATTCTCAGATAGGCTAGCAACAAATTTGTGGGGTGAAGATCTTGGGCAGGAAATTGAGTGGCGTAGGTACGGAAGAGGCCGATTGTGTAAAGTGTTTAGAGATGTGGTTTTGAGGAATGTTGAGTAATCATCGTCTGTATGAAGGTCTCGGTAGTGGTGACTGGGCACGGGATAGCGGGAAACGTGAGGCGATGACGTTTGTCGAAGGGAGAAATTGGGTTATTCGAAACCATGGAAGTAGGTTCTGGATTGAGCCCGTCAGGTGGAACCTGTACTGGTAGCGTGCTGGTCAGAGGGGGGGCGCCGGCTACAACCAAAGTCTTGCCGACTTCAGAATTTCCGGTAATCTTATGTGACCGTGATATACCTCTCTAGAAGGAAGTTTTGGCTGTAATAATCTTGAGATTTCTATAAAACATGAAGATGGCAATGGTTACCTTGATTGTTAACAGACAGTTCATCACGAAATTGGAATGAAATTGGAAAGTTATTGGTTGAAGGATTCCTTCTGCAGCCTGGAGCACAGACAGGAGTGGCGGGTCATACCACAACGATTGAGTGTGATAGATTGGACCAGTGGAAGTAAGAGACGGTCGGGTACATTAAAGACAACAGCGTTTTTCGCATTTAGAAGGAGCGATTTCGTTTGCCTGAATCTTTTTAGCAGCGCGAAATTTCTAGTGTGCAGATTCTGCTTGTAGAGATAGGTTCAGATGGTGAACTAGCAGGTTGTAGGTGCTCTCTTACTGGTAAGAATCGATAAAAAAGCCGGCAACGGTAAATAATATTCGATATCAATAAGTAAAGCAAAAATCCTGAGTCACAAGATAAGCTTGAAAACATAAATGGCCTTGAGACTTTTGAAAAGTGCAGACAGAAAAATGAGTAGACAGACCAATGGATTCGTCTGATCTTAGAAACAAATGAACACACAAAGACTTTGTGCTATAAGGCGCAAAATCGTTTGAATTCGGGTCAAGTCAAAGTTGGAAATGTGACAGTGTAAATTGTGAATGATGTAATGGCCCATCGATTTTTCAATACACTCCTTACGTTATTTGGTCCTGACATTGACAGTGTAAGCTTAGACAAAAAATGGCAAAATGGTTATTCGAACACTAATTCAATATTTAATGTTCGGAAAAATTGAGCTGATTTTTCTATCTAAGAAATGGCTCCAACTCGGCCAATAATGTCCGAATAGCACTAGTTGACTAAAAAAACGGGTACATAACAACTCCCGGTGAGGATCAGCCTATCGCAGTCCCTTTCCCTTTGTCTCTTACCCTAGCTTCCTGGCGATAAATTGCAACAACAGTTTCAACCGCCATCGTAGGAATCCATCAAGAGCGCGCCTGGACACATGGGCTCCCAGCAGTTTACATATCGGCCGGCCGCATTTCTAAATTTGTGCCGGCGTTGCATCACAATTAGCGCATCCGCCTTATCAAGACCCAGATGCTCACGATCAAGCGTAAATTTGTCCACTTGACTACGCAGATCTTCCGCGAGGTATTCCAACATGACATATTCACTACCACGTTTCACCAGAATACACCCGACCCCTCTCCAAATGTGTTACCTCAACAAATACCACCTTCTTATCGGACACTGAAACATTCACGTTGGGTGCCTCCCGGACAGATGGCATCCGGTAATGGGTACTAGTCTTCTAGATACCCTCGCGTCTTCGTCGTGAGCAACTGCTTTCTGATATCCCTCTGTGTCAGTTATCCTCTAGTCATCCCAGTACTCGTTAAGCAACAACGTACACAGCAAGTCAAATAACCCGTGGTTTGATGCATAAAGTATTGACCCGTTTTTTTTATTACCGGTTAACGCTTGATATTTAACAGATAAGCTGCATGCGTTGCGACTGTTGGTTCATGAGAATAACTAAGAATTTATCCCTACCATAAAGAGTGGCTGTCTGGCAATTATTTGGATAATTATATCGCTGTAGCTGTTTGCCCAGCCTTCCGAAATGTTAAGGGAAGTCAGCACGGAGGAGGCTGCCATGTGTGCGCAAGGGTCACCTTTCCTCAGTGTGCACCGACCCTACTCTTGATAAACTTCAAGGGTCCTCCTGGCGCTCAGCAGTCAGGAGCACTTTTTTAGGTGCATTCACCGCATCCTGGATTCAACCGGTTGAGGTTTTGCCGATGAGGGATATACTGAGCGACGCTGCTTACGTCAGTTCCGCCAAGATCGCATAAAAAGACTTAAGTCCCTCAGGGATATGTTGGCATTACCCTGCCTGTCCCAAATGCCTTTCACTATTCACCGAGGGCCTAAGGAATGGCGACTGGACCTAGCACGCGCGGCTTCCAAATAGAAAGAATAAAATATTGGACGACAAACCTGACCCAGGTACATAGGCTCATGAAACATAACTGCCGGACGTGCCCAGTCTTAGGCATGCTGCCACTTTCCGTGCCACCTTACACTGCTTCGCCAACAACTCACGATAAAACATACCGTAAAGTCCTTGGTGTGACCTTTGTTGTCCTATGGGCTCTCAAATTTGGGGCGATACTCTTTCGTCGGTGAACTTCATAGTGACTGCCAAACGTTATTATGGAAACCTAAATTGCTCCCCTTTTTCGTCCTGTCCCAAGGTGACTCCGTGTCTCACATACACTTCTTATGTTTATTCTTTTTTCTGGAAAACGCCAAGATACTCTTGAAAAAAGAAACAAACCGTCGATAGCAATGCTCCTTGACGTAAGTAAAGTCTTTGGTCGGTTTCCCATCAAAAATTGCTGGCAAAATTGAAGGTAATTTTAAATTTTCCTTGGTTCTTTTCACATCTGATGTCTCGCAAACCAATGGTCGGCATGAACTGGAACATGGATCTGACTAACGTTAGAAACTTCTCTGGGAAAAAGGAGAGGGTGGAAAAAATAGATGAAAAAGAAGAAAAACAGATGATTCCAACGGCAGCCTCCAAGAGGTACACGAATGTAAAAGCTCAACGAAATCAACCTCATGTAACCTGACAGACGGCTATTAGAACATTTTCGCGGATGCTACTCCGCTTGGCGACCGGTTAAATGAGCAGCGGCAGTTGTCAATTATTGCAAGAATTAGGTCCTCCACCCCTCCTCTTATCGCCATGCTCCACCCTGCCTGTCAACTCAACACCAATAACAGTTTTACTTACTTACGCGTTTTCGAACAACTGCCTTTTGGTTTTATCATGAGTGCGGCAGCCCAGCATAATATCCATGTGTAAGAAATGCAGGTACCGAGTTCAGAACGTCGTCGCACCAATGAAAAGCGATTGGTAGCTGGTGACTAATGATAATAAGGCTTGCCAAAAGAGTAGCAATGCATAAGATGGCGCCAGATAAGCGCCCCATCTAAAGCAAGTGGCGCATTCAATTGCTTCTCTCGCGGGACTACAAATTCGAGAATTTTTCCCTGAAAGGAGATCCCTACCAGAAGATAGCATCTAAAATTCACTGATTGCAAGAGCATTCGGGATACCTTCGTCTGTTGACGAGTCATCAGCGTGAAAATCAGTAGTAAATGTAATCATAAAATGCCCTTCCGAGGACGTGAGACCTTGTAAGGCATCGAGACGACCTAGACGTTGTGTGACTACAGGGTGGCCGTTGCAAATTACGGGGATGGTGCGTCTTGTGGAGGCCGCGGCGCTAGTAGTAACGAGGATGTGGTGTGCTACCACATTTGACGTCTTCAATACACTCCATGCAATCGACCCCCGATCCTGTACATTCGCCTTTCGTCGTCCACCTCCATCAACTGAATTCTTCTCAGCTAGAACCAGGGTGTCCGTTTGAAGTCGTAGAGGAGTGCAAATGCCCAGGGAGTTGCAATGAAGCGCCGGCAGTGGGGTTTTCTTTGTGAAACGGGAGGGTTATGCATTGTATGGATAAGGGGCAGCCGTTTTGCAGAGCGTTGTTTTGAATTTGAATCCGTGAAGGAGAGGTTTGCTGAGAGTGCTCGTTTCTGTGATCTCTTGTGATGCTTCTCACGAACATACGGAAGCGATGGGAGTTGCTGACTCTTCGGAAGCCCTGAAGACCCATCCTGACTCGCCACTGATTGCGAGGGAAGCAAAGAAACGGAGGGAGCCCTTCAAGAGTTCACTGCAGTCGATTTTATGCGTGGCATCTCATCCTGTAATAAATAATCGTGATGGTTCCCTGTTGTTCTCATTTCGTGCCGAGGTCATTCGGGACTCGCAGGGGCTGTCTGTTGCGGTTTCCGTTTTGGATTTTATCGTCTAAGTGTGGATGTATGTCGACATGCTTACTAAACCATGGGTTACCCCGGTTTTCTTTTTTTGCTTGTCTGTTTCATGTTGTCACGCGCGTGAACCTGATCGAAGTGTATTGTACGACGGTCGGCATACTACAGCTGTGGCACTTAGTGCGGCTACAACTAGTCCGCAATGCTTTGGTTGGTGCTCGTGGTTAGCGCTGTGTAATGACCTGCCCTGTATTTGTGATGTCCATTTTATGGTCCCGATTTAATGAGATACTCGGAGTTGTGAGTTGAGTACTGTTGCGGAAGATAAATTTGTTCCTCCGGATCGCTTGTCTAATCGACGTTGGCCGGCCAGCGCGGTCGCCATTTGCGCGTTCCTCACACGCGCTCGTGTTAAAATATGCCCAGCATCCTACCGCTCACTTACTTGCTCCTTTCGGTCGCCTCGGAAAACATGGAGTGACGATTAACGCCTCGAAATGTGAACTTGGAAAACCCGGCGTCACATTCTTAGGACATATCATCTCGTCCGCAGGTATAGCTCCATTGCCGGATAGCGTCACTGCTATTCGGGACTACCCTGAGTTTCATTCTTATCGACAATTACGACAGTTTGTCGGCTTGGTTAACTTCTATTGGTGTTTCATCCCTAAATGCGAGAATTGATTACTCTCCTTGCGAACCTGTTACGGGGAGTTAAGCAAACTTTGCGTTTCCCAAGGCTGCGAAACAGGCGTTCATCTTCATTAAGACGCCAACCAAAATAGTGCTACTCACACCCCTACTCATGCACCCATATCACTGGTAACCGACGCCTCAGATACTGCAGTCGGAGCTGTAATTCAACAGTACACCGAAAGTTCTTGGAAGCGTTTAGCATTCTTTTCCAAGCGGATGCAGCCGGCAGAGTCTAGATACAGCACGTTTAGCAGAGAATTTCCCACCGTCTACCTCGGGCACGCGTTAGGGAGCACCCCCTTCAATGTGTTCACAGTTTAGAAACCGCTGGTATGCGCGCTGCATTTAACTTCTGACAGGTACTCGCCAAGCGAGATCCGCCAATTAGACTTTGTTTCACAGTTCACTGAACACGACATGTCTCTGGGGAAGACAACTCTGCCGCTGATGTACTTTCTCGTATACACCGGCTTCGTTTGTCTCCAACACCGAGCATCGACCTCAGTGCAATGGCACAGGCCCAAGTGATGGATTCTGATATCGACCAACTTCGACGAGACAGCTCCTTAAACTTAACGGTTGTACCTATCACAGCGTCACGGAATACAATTCTTTGCGACGTATCGCAGGGTCACCCAAGGTCGGTGGTGCCAGCAGCCCACCATCACTCCACATTTCAGGCGTTGCACAACCCCGCCGGCACTGGGTTTAACTGCTCCGGTGAAGCTAGTGACTCAACGATTCTTGTGGTTCAACGTTAAACTTGACGTGCGCCAGTGGTCTCGCGCATGCCAAAGAGCAACAGTCCGTCAACATACCAAAGCTTGATTGGCTAGGTTCCCGGAACCCGGGACACGTCTCTATCACGTACACGTTGATCTCGTAGGCCCTGTCCCGCCGTCTCACGGCTACGTCTACATACCCAACTGTGTAGACCGCTTTACTCGCTGGCCACAGGGCATACCAAGTCCCTGCCCTACGTCAGAAGAGGCCGCACAAGCCTTCTTGGCAGGGTTGGGTAGGCATATTTGTTTGCCCTGCTGTAGTGACCACCGACCGAGGCTCACGTTTCGACGGGGCTTCCTCAAATTTGATTAAAACATGGGTGTAAGCATATTAGAACTACCGCCTACCACTCGCAAGCTAGTGGTCTGTTAGAAAGATTTCACGGGCAAATATACGCTGCTCTGGGAGCCGGGGCCAACCCGCTTTGCAGTGAAATACTACTGCTAGCTCTTTTAAGCCTTCGGAATTCTGTTAAAAAAGAAATGTGCACCACACCAAATGAGCTTGTGTTTGATTGCACGCTTTGCCTCCCCGGAGAGCCGGTGGCCCCGTCGAGACCCACGCACTTCAATTACAATGAGTATGCAAACTTCTCGCACGACATATGCGATTGCTTCATGCTAATCCACCACCAGGCCGGTGATCTTCGGGTTACATTCCAACCACATAGAATAATTCGTGCGCGTTGATAGTGTTCGATCACCACTGCAACCACCGTTTGCCGGTCCGTCTTGCGTGGTAAGACGCAGTCGTAAAACATTCATTTTGGACGTTGCCGGCCGGCCGACACGACATGACACGGCGCGGTGCCTATCGATCGTATCAAACCTGACACTGTACAATGCGGATCGAACGACGGACTCCTCTCATCTTATATGTCCCACCATTCTGGTCGAGGTCGAAAGGTAGAGCAACCGGTTCGTTTTCCTGAGTTTGTTGCCATTTTCACATAATATGGTTGAATACGGTCCCGTTTGTAAATACATAACCTTACTTAACTGAATAACATGTTTGTCGCGATAATCTATGCGCTGATGGACATGTCGCCCTCAGGTTGCATCAACAAAGGCAGCACTGAACGGTGTTAAGTCTCCGCTACCATGTCGAACGCCCATCGGTGCTCACAAGCACCATTTCCACAAGTATTTTTTTACATTGCCCTCCTTCAGAAAAACCCTAGGACCAAGGCGGCTCCACTGACTCCGGCAGGGCAACATTGGTTCCCATGGTCGACATCATTAATGCACTAGAGGATGAAAAGAACTCGAGGTTAGACACTCGTCTTCAACTCCATCTGGCGAATATTCTTGACGAGTGTGAGACCCGTGGGTGTGGGACGCGGTCAGATCTACTGTGTTGACCGGTGAACATCGGGCGGGCAGCTCGGCTCGGGATAGAGAATTCTCCATAAACATATTAACGACAAAGCTGAAAAGAAAAGACCAAAGGGGCAAACCTGAGAGATACCCTTTTTGCACACAACGAGACTACCTGTCACAACGAGACTACTGTCACTACGAGACCACTGTCACAACGAGACTACACCTTGACGTGGTGTGACGGCTTGCGCGCCTCCATGATCCAACGAGCTATACAGGAGAGCTTATCTCAAGCCGAAGATCCAATCATGCCTGAAAGGTCAATGGGTAGAGGCCTGACGAAGTAGTCTCCTGGTCCTCCAAGTTGGGGTTGATCTGAGTTAGCAGCTCAGTCGTAAAAACGAGTGGAAGATTAATTGATCCAAGTAGATGGGCGCCCACTCAGCTGTACACCGCTGCCCTGCGGTCAGGTTCTTGTGAGAACCAAAGGCTTTGGTTGAGAACCCTAATCGTTCTTCTGCTTAGTGGCTGGACTCCCTAGCAGTACCCGTCCATTATTCCCAATGAGTTACACGCCTACAAATAATTCCATATTGCATCGGTCGTCGCGCAGGATAATCAGGACCGCGCTGCCCATTGCATCGAGAGTGGATGGGGTGGGTAATGATAAGTATGCTACTGCTCAGAGTTCCCTCCCTTTTATTCAACCTGTCTCTTCTGTCTCCAACCGAATCTGTTTGCCCCCTTCTGCCTGCCCATAGTGTTCCCATTAATAACACGCCCGATACTCGCAACGGTTTATTGTCAAGTACTGTAGTAGGTGGTTTTCAGTCTGTTAGCTCACATTTTCTCAAGCCTCGTCAGCCTCTGAATCTGGGTTCCTTCAATGTGCGCACTTTAATGCAGGCTGGTCAACAGGCGTGTTTGGCTCTGACAGTGGACTCACTTTCGATTGATGTCTGCTGTGTGAGTGAAACACGAATTCAGGATTCGAGTAGAGTAATTCAAGTGACTGCGCCAAATGTCTCGTTAAGGTATTTCCGGCACACTTCAGGAGACGAA
>LUCM01001102.1:183976-307383 GCA_008360955.1 Fasciolopsis buskii | reverse complement strand
CTCTTTGCTTCGTGATATTTGGAACGAGGAGCGTATCCCGCTATCGTGGGGTGAGTCACTGATTATACCCATCTTCAAGAAGGGTACACGGAGTGACAGTAGCAATCGTCGTGGGATTAGTTTAATTCCAATAGTTACTAAGGTGTTAGCTTCGATAATTCTGGGTCTATTGACATCGATTCGCGAGAGTAATATCCGCGAACAGCAGGGCGGATTTTGCCCAGGTCGAGGATGCATCGACCAGACATTCACTCTTCGAGGGGTACTCGAAACGCGCCACACGCACCGCCGCCCTACGATCGTAGTCTTCCTCGACTTGAAAGGTGCTTTCGACTCCGTGGATCGACCAGCACTACTCAGTGCTTTCCACCGGAAGGGTATGCTAACTAAGTTTGTGAACCTGTTGCGAGCATTGTACTCGCATACTTATGGTCGCGTTAGGGTATACGGTGAACTGTCACGTTCATTCGAAACGACTAGTGGCGTACCTGTTCCAGTCTGCCGACCATGCACAACGGGCACTAGATAGACTGTCGAGATCGGTTGCTCGGTTTGGCACGTGCTTTGCACCTTCAAAGTGCCAAGTACTGTTACAGGACTGGACGAAAGCAGCGCCGAACTCGATAATGGATGGAGAGGAAATAACAATGGTGGACCGTTTCATCTACCTTGGTAGCTGCGTGTCTAACGATGGTAGCTCGGGAGTGGAGGTAAGTATGCGTATATCCAAGGCTCGGGCAGCTAACGCTGGATTGAAGCACTTGTGGCGTCGGCCTGATATTTCACTGAAGTTCAAAGGTCGTGTACTGTGCTGCAGTGCGTTCAGTTCTGTTGTACGGTTGCGAGACGTGGAGTATGCGTGGGCGATGTTCGTCGGTTGGAGGTTTTCGACAACCGATGTTTACGTAGTATGGCTAGGATTGGATGGAGTGACCGGGTGAGTAATATTGAGGTTAGGAATCTGGTATTGGGTGCCACTTCTGAGAACAGCTTGTTTCAGCCTATGAAACTTAGTAGACTATGCTGGTTCGGTCACGTGTTGCGTATGACGAACACTCGTCTACCATACCGTGGCTAATTTTGTGTTACTCCTAAAGAATGGAAGAAGCCATGTGGAGGCCAACAAATGACGTGGCAACGTGGGATGAGAAAATGTACAGCGAATTTAGGTAAAGTAGGTGTCTCACGCCTTCGTGGTTGGGGTCCGAAAGACTCATCGACTTGCTGGCTGGAGACACTGAAGGATATGGCAGTGAACCGTGAACAGTGGCGATCGTGCTGTCATTTTCTATCGAATCAGAATGATTGAAAACACGTGCGTTTGTACAGTTGGACTGCGTTCCGTGTGTTGGATGCAGCAGTATCTTATCTTTTGCCGCCTGTGTAGGTCCACTCCCTGTTCCCGTTGGATATTCACTCTTTTTATATAAACGTGTAACTCTGGGGAACGGCAGCGGTCAGTGAGGCTTCTCTTGCTGTTTAACACTGAACGATGATGATGATGATGATACCCTTTTTGCTTGGTGATCTAAGATGAAATATCGCCATAAGCTCCGACTCGGTTTCGGCTGTTTGCCTACAGAGATTGGGTAGGTGAATTTATTTCTTTAGCGCAACCCTCAACGATGTAGTGCCTCAGAATTGCACGGCCGGCTGAGATGGATGTCGTTTTCAGATCAAGAACTACATGCATCGTGGGTGTACGCAATATATGTCGATATCCTAGGAGTTGTCGCAAAGTTAAAATCTGGTCAGTACAACCTCGACCGGCTTCGTTCTAGCGCATACAGCTTTCGTGAGTACCACATAATCGGTGCGGGATATTGCCCGCGAGCAGTTTGGATGCAGTGCTTACCAATCTAATTCCTCTGTGGTTTCCACATGAAGGCCTCTCACCTTTCTTGTAAATCGGTACAATCGCTGATTCACACCGATGATTGTGGCTGCGGTCATTGCGTATTCCCTTCTTGAACCTGGGTACAGTCGTTGACTCACCTCAGGGTAACGGAATGTGCTACTCGCTGTAGATGTCGCGGACCAAGGAGGTAGTTGCCTTCATGAATGCGTCATCATGCATTTTGAAAATAATTGCGGAAGTTCGTCGGGCCGGTCCATTTTACCCTTTTCAACAGTCTAATATTCGATACTACTTTAAAATCTGTCGGCAGATAATGATGTCGCAGTAACTATATCAGCGCCCCGTCATTTGAATTCAGCTCCGATGCATTCAGCGAAGCAGTCACATCTCTGCTGCTTGCCAAGGCAAATTGGAGGACAGTTGATTTTTCATTAGTTGCCGTTACTTTGTTCTCTTTTGAGTGGATTATGGCAACTCACACAAGAGCATTGATGCTAGATCAACAGTTGTCAAAACTGAGAATGAAATTTTACTATGTAACAGCCATGGTTGTGAGACTTCAGTTGACAAACCGTGGGAAAGTCCCATTAAATCTGGCTTGATAGTGAACCGAGCGATAGAAGAGCCGTCTGTTACTGTTCTTTCCTACTTGTATTTTTAAGTAAGCTTTACCGCGAGGTAACAACCAAAGTCGAACCACACTGCGAGGTCATGGGTTGTAAAATCTATGATAAACTAAGTTGGAATTTCTGTTCGCAGAAATTGTCCCAGTCTTCCAGGTAATCCTGTTTTCACTCGTTTCCATTTGCAGGTTTTTTTATTTCAATTGAATTTGCCACACGCGTTCGTTTACATATGGTAGGTTAATTCCAGCAAAGTCAACATCCACCAAAAGCTAATCGAACTTGCTGTTAAGTTCGACGACGCCCATACACCGGAGAAGTTGGAGAAATTAATAAATGCGGTAAACGGTAAGTACATTGTTCACCTAACTAATAGGCGTTGTGGATAAGGAGTGACTATCAGTGAAATTAACTTGACTAATGAAACGGTAATCGTGCTCAGTTCGATCCCCGTATCGCGAGTGCTCTCCACGATTAGTGAAGCCGGTTTTCCCGTGCTTTTCAGAGGAGCTTCTTCGACGGCTAGTTCGATGAAAGGTATATATTTCAGAAACTTGCGATCCCTCAGTAACAGATTGCGACTTCGGATCTGGGGTTGCCCCATTAACTTCAGGAGAGGTGGTTTATGGTCTGTGTCGCATTTTTCAGCCCACGGACGAATATCTTCTCGTGGATGCGTCCCTTGACGGGTTAAATGCCAACCAAACAGTCACTTTGGCTCTACACAAAAGCGGCGATCTGTCTTCCAGTGCTGCTTCGTGTGGCGATGTATACACCACAAATGTGAGTTTTTACGGAAGCTTAAATTACAGGTCGACATACACGTTTGCTTGAAAATACGCAGTGACTGGGAAATTTCCACTTGAATCGGATTTAACTTTTCGATTCTTTCAGTGGTTCAATGGTGAAATTCGTAAAGTTGTTACAGACGCTCAGGGTCGGGCAACTGTGGTTGCTGAAGTGCCAGGATTAAAGCTTCGTGATTTGATTGGCCGGTCTGTGGTATTACATGATACATCGACGAATTCAAGGTGAATATCATTGTGAACTTCTGACCTTAGGCGCGTTTGCATGATATATTTTTGTGGTTTCAATGCCAATTCTTTTCCGCTTCCATATTCGGGAGTGACGTTATAAGTATGAATTAAAACCGATGTCATTTCTGTGAACAGATGCCTGGGTATGAAATGGTTGATCATTTTGTTGCTTAGATTTTGGTGCTCGACTTCTTTTGAAACGGCAGGTGAATGGGAAGGTGGTGGGGTGTTTCAACAGTGTTGACCTAGTCGTTAGATATAATCGTTAGTCATGTGCGTACTTGTCCCGGAAGGCCTTTTTGCTGAGAACCACTGGTGAGATTGTCTCGTTTTTGGGACTATTAGATTCACGAACAGTTCATAATGTTTTATGGTCTGCTTTCTGTCGTGACAAAATGATTTCAATTGTGGTTAATGGATTAGCTCACGTATGTTGGACAGTTAAATAGAGTCCAAGCGATAATCATTTGTCGGCCGGCCCAGCATTACCTTTTCGGCTACCCAGGTAACTGGAAGTAGCGGTACTGATTGACTTCATTAATGCAACAAATGCACAGTGATCCTGGAAGAGAACGCAGCCGTCCAAATTGTCGAATGGGAAGGCGATCGACAGTGGTAGGATTCGAACATCATCAGTAGCAATATGAAATTGATTTTCAGTCTCCCGGTGAATTGGAAATCATCTCACCCGTTCAGACAATGGAAAACAGGAAGTCACCCGGTAAGGATAGCATTCCACCTGAGATCTTCAAATCTTGTTTGTCAGCTCTGCTGAATCCACTTGCTAAGCTGTTTCGTCGTGGTTGGGACTTTTAACTTGGCAACCCCTGTTTTATTTCTCATACCAAAGAAGGGCGGCAAGACTATATGTCCCAACTATAGTTATCAGCCTCATCGATATAGTAGCTAGGTTCTTTGCAACCGTTCTGCTAAACCGCTTTTCATTATTCGGGCCGCACGAACACGCTCTGCTGAGTGTGGCTTTCTTCGAGAAATAGGTTACATTGACGAGGTCTTCGCATTACGTCGAACTCTAGAACAACGGCATAAGTTCCAGCAACGCACCACAGCGTGCTTCATTGAATTCCTTATAGCATTTGTTTCGGTTGACAGGCAGTCATTCTGGAACATACTGAATGCCAGAAAAGTACGTTAGGCTGTCGGAGGCATGCTACTCGTCAACAAAGACGCTCGTCTGCGCCTACGGCAAAGAATCCGGAGACGTCCCCCTTGAGTCATGTGTTCACCAGGGTTTCCCGCTATAGACCGGATAATGCGTTGTGCCGGCGGTGGCCAAGCGGATAAGGTCGTGGCGGTTGGATGTGAAGGTTGTGGGTTCGAATCTTCTCACCGCCGGTCAACTTCCCCACTTGTCAGCACTGTTGGCCGCGGCTTCCTTCCTAATAAATGATGTACATTGTTATTTAATTAATAACTTTCAGAGAATACAACTTGGTCACGGTTTCTGGGTCACTGACCTGGAGTTCGCCGATGAAATCGGTTCCCTGAGAGAGGAGCCTGCAACTGCGCAGCCGCTTCTAGACCTGATTGTGTGCAAAACCGTGACTGTCGACCTAGAGGTTAACACATCAAAAACGAAGTTCTTTACCACTTCACAATACCCACATCACAGGCCACATTTTGGAACGTGTGCTCCACTCCAAGTGCCTGGGCTGTACTATCCAACCGAACGGCCAACCCTGAGACAAGGTTAAGCTCCGCGTAGACTGAGCCAGGAGAGCTTTCCTATCACCTCTCAAACCATCTTGGTCTCTTGGCGAAAGAATCCTCTGTACGAAGCCGCGCATTTGCCTAGTTGGCGTCCGTCCATTGGGGCATCCGCTATATTGCAAAAATGAAGTGGCGTAACCGCGTCTCAAACACTTCCGTGCGTCAGCATTATGAACCTCGAACCGACCTCGTCGCTTCTCCGAAGGTGTCGTCTAAAGTGGTTCGATCATGTTCTCCGTCGACGGGAGAAGAAATTAACGAAAAAGGGCGTACTACTCAGACTGGAAGTGTCGCGTTGGTGGCCAATTGAAAAGGTAGGTTAGAACTGTTAAGGCGGACATAGATCGCCCAAGTCTTCGGTCATTTTTCGGTGTGCAAAATCGGCACAACCGTGAAATTTTGCGGTGTTTAGACCTCGCTGCAGATAACAGCACATGAACGGCCGTGATCAGATACATCCAGAAACTATAATTATCCCCTCCGGATCTAGTCACTTAAAAATAAAGGTAATTTTTGTAAGACTCGAACCGACGTCATCCAGGTCCGATTCTCACGAAATTGGTTGCTTTGCCTCTATCATTCATGACAGGCTATGTTGCTTCAGTTGTCACAAGATAATTACGGCTATAGTCATTCCTTTATTGGACACTGGACTACTGCTCAAACATTTTTCAACTTTTTCTGACGTTATCTTCGACCTTTGCCTGGTCTTTCATGTTTTTTCCCGTTACACGCATGAAGGCTGAATCATCGTGAATCTAGTAGCCGGTATTTAGCGGTTTGGTTGTGGCCACCATCAGTGAATGATCACGGATCGATTTGATGACTTGCTTCGTGCAACTCACACTCGCTTGAAGATATCATGAATTGAGAATGCATGCAATCGTCATCAATTTTTCTAGTCCACGTTGCGCGTGTTCCACAGGTTCAAACAAGTACACGAGGTCGTCCGCATAATCTTGGTCACAGTTTGTTGTTTGATGTTTACATGCTGAATACTTCGTGAGGCTTCCTCCATTACCTCACGGATGACGAAGCTAAACAAGAATGAGGATATGGGGAATCATTGTCGAACAGCACCGATTGCTTCAAGTGAATTTGATAGTTCACTATGAAGTCTTGGGCGATCATAAGTGTGAGAGCACAATGTTCCCAGTAGGTCCATTAACTTCTCTCGCATACGACTCCGATGGAGAGCACTGACTAGCACCGGAAGACTAAATCGAAAGCCCCGTTTAAGCTGACAAGAGCCACGACCGTCCCACGGCTTTTTATGTGGCGCGTTCCAAGTAACTAGTGAATAGTGAAAATTTGGTCGATGCAACCTCGACTTGGATGAAATCCAGCCTGATGTTCACGGACGTTGCTAGCGTGAATCGGTGTCAGGCGACGCAGTATTATCAAAGCTAAAACTTTAGTAGCTATGGCAATTAACCATCCGAAGATGACTGCTACAGTCACCGCCTTCTGGAACATAAATGCAGTCTTTTGTAGAGACGGCAAAGTCCCCACAATTCAAACATTTAAACTAATGCGCATGTTTATTCCCGGTAAGGTCATTTCTCAAGTCTTTAATTTTCTTGCGTTTAGTTGTCATATTTTTATGCGAAATCGCAAAATCGCTGTCCCCAGGTCAGCAAACAGCACATTTACGCCCGAGCTCCTTGGGTATATGACGTGTTTTTTCGCCGCTCGTTTTATGACTTGGCCGAGGTAAGTGACTTCTTTTCGCTCGTTTCAGTGTTCTCTACCCAGCTACAAGTAGGACTGGCCTCGGTTTTGCGACCTTCGTTGATGCCTCTAACAATAGCTGATTCATTATGTGATTGTGTCAAGGGTTTAGTTGTGTTCGATTTTTACTCCTCGGTGATTATGCTATACTCTGAAGCGTTCTTGGTTTGCTCCACTGGGAGCTATTTCGAACATGGCCTCGGAATGCCTGGGACTTGTGTTCCTGTTGCGCTCCGTGTCACCTTGCTTTCTCCATCATTTGTGTGTTACCAGACGTCTATTGTTGTAGTGCGGCATCATGTGTGTGTCATCATCATCATCGTTCAGCGTTAAACAGCAAGAGAAGCCTCACTGACCGCTGCCGTTCCCCAGAGTTACACGTTTATATAAAAAGAGTGAATATCCAACGGGAACAGGGAGTGGACCTACACAGGCGGCAAAAGATAAGATACTGCTGCATCCAACACACGGAACGCAGTCCAACTGTACAAACGCACGTGTTTTCAATCATTCTGATTCGATAGAAAATGACAGCACGATCGCCACTGTTCACGGTTCACTGCCATATCCTTCAGTGTCTCCAGCCAGCAAGTCGATGAGTCTTTCGGACCCCAACCACGAAGGCGTGAGACACCTACTTTACCTAAATTCGCTGTACATTTTCTCATCCCACGTTGCCACGTCATTTGTTGGCCTCCACATGGCTTCTTCCATTCCTTAGGAGTAACACAAAATTAGCCACGGTATGGTAGACGAGTGTTCGTCATACGCAACACGTGACCGAACCAGCATAGTCTACTAAGTTTCATAGGCTGAAACAAGCTGTTCTCAGAAGTGGCACCCAATACCAGATTCCTAACCTCAATATTACTCACCCGGTCACTCCATCCAATCCTAGCCATACTACGTAAACATCGGTTGTCGAAAACCTCCAACCGACGAACATCGCCCACGCATACTCCACGTCTCGCAACCGTACAACAGAACTGAACGCACTGCAGCACAGTACACGACCTTTGAACTTCAGTGAAATATCAGGCCGACGCCGCAAGTGCTTCAATCCAGCGTTAGCTGCCCGAGCCTTGGATATACGCATACTTACCTCCACTCCCGAGCTACCATCGTTAGACACGCAGCTACCAAGGTAGATGAAACGGTCCACCATTGTTATTTCCTCTCCATCCATTATCGAGTTCGGCGCTGCTTTCGTCCAGTCCTGTAACAGTACTTGGCACTTTGAAGGTGCAAAGCACGTGCCAAACCGAGCAACCGATCTCGACAGTCTATCTAGTGCCCGTTGTGCATGGTCGGCAGACTGGAACAGGTGCGCCACTAGTCGTTTCGAATGAACGTGACAGTTCACCGTATACCCTAACGCGACCATAAGTATGCGAGTACAATGCTCGCAACAGGTTCACAAACTTAGTTAGCATACCCTTCCGGTGGAAAGCACTGAGTAGTGCTGGTCGATCCACGGAGTCGAAAGCACCTTTCAAGTCGAGGAAGACTACGATCGTAGGGCGGCGGTGCGTGTGGCGCGTTTCGAGTACCCCTCGAAGAGTGAATGTCTGGTCGATGCATCCTCGACCTGGGCAAAATCCGCCCTGCTGTTCGCGGACATTACTCTCGCGAATCGATGTCAATAGACCCAGAATTATCGAAGCTAACACCTTAGTAACTATTGGAATTAAACTAATCCCACGACGATTGCTACTGTCACTCCGTGTACCCTTCTTGAAGATGGGTATAATCAGTGACTCACCCCACGATAGCGGGATACGCTCCTCGTTCCAAATATCACGAAGCAAAGAGATAAGTGATTTCATCAGCACTTCTCCACCCAATTTGAAAAGAACTGTGGGAAGGTCGTCGAGACCGGCAGCTTTTCCCCTCTTCAGAAGCCGAATATTCGACTCCAATTCCACTTCCGTTGGGGGATCAAGTGACACCTCCCAAGGATTCACAGCTCCAGGCGTCGGATTGGATACGATATCGTATGGCCAGCTAAACTGATCCTTGAGATGCTCTGCCCAACGGTCCAGTCTTTCCTGTCTACCATGGATGAGCTCTCCATTCTTATCGCACACGACTTCACTAACCGAAGTTCGCCGCCCACCGCTGTCGCGTATAAGCTTAAACAGTCTTTGACTATTACCTGAAGCGGACGCCACTTCCATGTCTTCGGCTACCTTAACCCACCAGCTTTCGCGGTCATTCCTAAGGCTTATGGTCAACTGACCTTGCAACTGCCGACGCATCTTATTCATTTCCTTGCATTTAGGGAGCTCGCGTTTTTGCTCCATTTGACCCAGCGACTTTTGCGAGATCCAGCGTTTTTGATGAACACTAGATCTGGGACCGCAGGCGAAATTCGCCGCCAAATGCATAGTCTGCTTAATTTTATCCCACTGATCGTCTTCATTGCTGCTCGTCAGAGTTCTTAGTTCCTCGGATAATTTCTGTTCGTAGCTGTTGCGAACAGCCGAATCAGACAAACGGTCGACAGCCAATCGCATTTGTGGCCTGCGTCGATGGTCATTCAGCTGCAGCAAAAATCGCATTAAAACTAACGCATGGTCCGATTCGACGTACGTGGTGCAGTATGATCTACAGTTCTGGACAGAACTGCGCCAACGGTAGCTAACTGCGATATGGTCAATCTGACTCAGACTACCCGTGGAGTTAGAGCGCCATATCGCAGTGCGACGCGAACTGCGTCGGAAATTCGTACTAGATAAGAATATATGATTGTCTGCACAGAATTGGAGAAGTCTTTCTCCGTTTTCTGTTCGCTGTGCAGGCAAGGCGCATCGCCCACCTAAACAGGACTCCGATGCACTTAGCTCCCCCGACTCGGGCATTAAAATCACCTGCTACCACTACAATGTCAGAATCTCTACTCTTCCGAACAAAAGTGAAGAGGTCATCGTAAAACTCGTCTTTCTCCATATCAGTGATGCAGTCTGTTGGAGCGTATGCCGAGATAACAAATAAACTACGCTTAACACTACTATCCTTTCGGACGCCGACTGATTCCTGCAGTCTCATGGCACACAAGCGACTGTTGACTGGGATCCAATCTAAAAGGGCTGCTTCAGCCTTCTCACTCTAGACTATTCCTACACCACGTTCACCCACAGCTTGAGCTGCTTCGTCTCCTGAAGTGTGCCGGAAATACCTTAACGAGACATTTGGCGCAGTCACTTGAATTACTCTACTCGAATCCTGAATTCGTGTTTCACTCACACAGCAGACATCAATCGAAAGTGAGTCCACTGTCAGAGCCAAACACGCCTGTTGACCAGCCTGCACTTCTGTGAATAGCTTGTTTCGTCGTATGAAACTTAGTAGACTGCGTTGGTTGGTTTGCGTGTTGCTTATGACGAACACTCGTCTACCATACCGTGGCTAATTTTGTGTTACTCCTAAGGAATGGAAGAAGCCATGTGGAGGCCAACAGATGACGTGGCCACGTGGGATGGGAAAAATGTACAGCGAACATAGGTAAAGGTGTCTCCAGCCGCCTACCGGCTGGCTGGAGACACTGAAGGATATGGCAGTGAACCGCGAACAGTGGCGATCGTGCTGTCATTTTCTATCGAATCAGAATGATTGAAAGCATGTGTTTATACAGTTAGACTGTGTTCGGTGTGTTAGTTGCAACAGTATTTTTCCTTTTCCTGCCTCGGTTGAGTCCCTCCCTTTTCCCTTGAATATGCATTCTTTTTATATTTGGGCCTAACTTGGCGGAAAAGGCAGCGGTTAGTGAGGCTTGCGTTGCTGTTTAACGCTAACCGATGGTGATGTTGATGATGATCTAACTCAGACTATCCGTCGAGTCAGAGCGGCATGTCGCTATGCGACGCGAGCTGCGTCTTAAATTGTAGCTATACAGGAATAAACAGCTGTCTATCCATAGTTGAAGAGACCTATTCTCGTTATCTGTGCAGTGACCAAGTAATTCATGACGTTAACCCAAGGAATTTTCTAATGCACTGAGTTCTTCAACTTGTGCATTGAAATCATATGATACTACTACAATGTCCGGTTCTTCGCTTTTACGAAGGAGTGGTGGTTCCGTCATAGAACTGGTCCCTCTGCCTTTTAGCGCCATAGTCAGTATAAGCGTATGCCAAAATAGCAAACAATCTGCAATTGGCACACCCATCCTTCTGTTTGCCAACTGACCCTTGGAGTCCTACGGCGCAGATCGAATGTTACCCAACATCCAGTTCGAAAGGTATGCCTCAGCCTTGTCACACCATGCTGACCGGCAGCACCAGCTGCTTCGTCTCATGATGTGCACAGAAAATATTAGGCGCAGTTAGCTGAAACACACTGCTCGAACTTCGTTGGTGCAGCAGACATCAGTCTCCAGTGGGTCGATTGTGAGCACCAAGCTCCTGTTGATCGATCGGCATTGGATGACGAACACTGAAGTCGCCCAGATTTAGCGGCTAATGAGGCCTGATAAGATGTGAGCTGTGGGGTCACTTACTACCCTGTTTGACAATAAACCGCTGTAACCGTCGGATGTGTTATCAGTGGGGCCACAATAAGTTAGCATAGGAGTAAAGGAAAATGGTTGGGAACAAAAGAAATAAGTTGAATAAGATGAAGTGCTGAGCGGTTACATACCTGTCACCACCCACCCTGCCGGATGCAATGGACAATGCTGTTCTGATGATCCTGCGCAGCGACCTGTGCGGTGTGGGACTGTTCGCAGACGTGTACTTGATGGGGAATGGTGAGAGGGTATTGCTAGGACGTTCAGCCGCTAAGCGGAAAATCGACCAGGGTTCTCAACCAAAGCCCTTGGTTCCAACAAGAACCGGCAAGCAGGGCAGCGGGGTTTAGCTCAGCCAAAACACATCTACTTAGATCATTTATTCTTCCACAATTTTTTCTGACTGGATTGGAAGCTCTAACCACCTCCATCCTGGAGAACCAGTGAACTGCTTCTTTAGGTCTTTACCTGTCAATGTTCTGCAGGTTACTGGATCTTCAACTTGACATAAGCCATCTTATATAGCTCGTTGCGTCATGCAGGCTCGCAAGCTGTCACATCACGTCAGGGTGTAATCTCATTGTGTCGGAATTTGTACATTACTACTTTATTCCCATCTCAGCGTACTCAGGCATCAAAAAGGTGGTGCCGGCAGATTTCATATGCCACTTGATCGGATGTGAATGACCTGATTTGCTTACTAATTGAAAAAACCTCAGGTTACGGTTAGGGGTCGGCCGTCGGGTTGGCGTTCAACTGTATGCAAAGTGCGCTCATGCTTAGGATCTGTGGACAAAAAGTTAGAGTTTCGATAGTGTGATATTTCGCTGCTGAGGTTTCGTTTTAAAGCGCTACCATGCCTCTAATTCCTGTGACGTTTCGAGTGCGGTTCGCCACCGTTTAAAAGGGCGTACCCCTTTGCCTCCTCCTGAGACATTCTATTCTGGGGGTGTGAACTAAGCCTTTCGTTTCCTAGTTCTGCCGGAAGTTATGAGAGTTCGGGCTCCTAATTTGGAGTGATCGAAAGGCACATTAACCACAAAATCGGTCACTCACTCGCAACGTTTGGTAAATTTTTTGCTACCTTATAAACCAGATATTTTTTCCCCATGAATAGTAAAACACGTTTTGTCATATAAGTTTCTACAGTGCGATAAATTTTCACGTGGTTTTTTCTCATGTCCGCTTCTTGCAGATTGGCCGGGGGTGTGATTGCCAGGTCAGCTTTGGTATCCCAGAACACAAAGAAAATCTGCGCTTGTTCTGGGAAGACGCTTTGGGAAGAACGTGTAGACAGTCCGTTTGCATAATGTCTTGTCACGAATTACTCTTTGTTCAGTGGCATCTCGCAAATGTTTTCTCTTGTTCACTAAATCATCTCCGACTCGCATGTAATTGATTCTTCATCAATAATACCAGATTTGTCCAACGAGTGATATTTATCTTACTCTTCTCCACAAAGCTGCCGTGCTTGTTTGAGGGTCTGATGGACGTATGGAATATTTTTTTATGCATGGCGATGCTGATCAATGATTATTTCACGGTAATATATATATATATATATATATATATATATATATATATGTATATATAGCTTGCCCTAGAGGCTCGTGTTCCAAGCTTTGGCTTTCGATGTATCAAGATTCGACGGATGGATCCGGCCTGTTGGCTTTATCACAGTAGGTCTAACGACAACTGCGGTCTCCTCCGTATTGCACTTTCCCCAAACAAAGTACCAGCTGCGCTGTTCGTTTGCTTTCCGAATTTCTACGGTCTCCTTCCCAACGTGACTGATTATCGTCTACGCACCGGTCAGCGCGGTTGAAATACAGGAAGAAGTCGATTGTTAGGCGTTCTGCAAAGACTTGCACTGTTTAGAAAAGTGACTTTCTGTTAGCGAAGGGCCTAAACACAATCACAGCCTTTTCGGTGGGATCCACATGTAGTTTCCTAAGAAGATTGTAACTTACACGTATTATTAGTTCTGCATACGCCAACAGTTTGTTTTTCTTCCACAGGCGCTTCCACCATTTCAGATTACACCCAGTACCGTCCTCAAACGACAGTCGTATTGAGAACCAAGTTGTATTGTATTGCATTTTATTGTGTAGACTTTTGCGAACAAAAAACAACGTCGCATTCCAATCAAAGAACATGGGAGAAAAGAAGAAAAATATTCACTCATCACCTTGTAAAAATGTGGAAACAACTCATCGAGGAATAATCAGAGCACATTATATTAGGTTGCTCAGGAATTCGGCTAAAACAATCTTGGAGCGATCTCGGTGGTATTTGCCTACGTAGAATTGTTCTACGGTTCGCGGTTTAATGACTGAAACGGATCGTGTCCCTTTGAATGGTCACTTTTTTAGATTCACTTGTTTATATGCCACCAGGCCGATTAGATTTTGCTTCTCTGGGAATGTCAAAAGACCAACAAGCTACTTAGACGAACTGTTCACTGGAACTAGCGTACAAACTGGTGGACGATCAAAAGAACATAACCAGTAAATTGGTCATAGAAAGTTCCTAAAGGAAACTAGCAGGAACTGCGGAACGATGAAGAGACCACATTTTCGAAAGCGCTTTCCAACTTTCAGTGGCTTACGAGTAGCATTGAACGTCGTGGTTTGTACCTAGTGGGCACGCTCCCTGATGTGGTTGATTTTAAAGGTGTATTGGTCAGTCACTAAGTTCCATTTAGTTTATGGAACAATTAAGCCTGCACTAATGTGTCCCGATCCTGGTTGCTGCCTTGCAGCACGGTCTATTAAAAAGAGAAATGGGCGAGAAGTAACGCAAACAGTAATTTAGTGTGCTGTATAGGATTAGTTGGATTCCGAATGCAAGAGTACTACTGACTGCTGCATTAAGCCACATAACTGTTATGCAACGTCGTTTCTCTGTTACGAATACTGCTCTTCAGTAAGCCGGTCTTTTCCGCAGATCGCTGTCGTCCGTCCTCCCTATCTCAAATGAGAACAAACCAAGTCAACCGGCACACAGATTTTCTCCTTTATTGAGTAAGACACACCACACACCTATAGTTTGGATTGCTTGTTTTACTGAGAAGCGGTCTCGGTTTTCGAAAAACAGGGTCAGCGAAATTGGTAAGCTTCTCGTGGACTCAGGCCATCCATCGGAGTTTCGTTCTAACAACTACGAAAACATCACGTCATTTCTAATGGCTTCTTGTGTTTTCGTAAGATCTTCGTTCACTGAACCCCAGTGAATCTTTGGTACATGCCCGTACTCCGGTGGACATCTTCCGTCATCCGGCGCCTATGGTCGAGATGAAGTGTCCGCGACATCCACTTGGCTTCCTGGGATGTAGATCTGTTCGTAGTCATACTTCTGGAATCTGATCAACATTCTTCGTAGACTGTTCGTCACGCTGCTAAGTTGTTTCCGAACGGTAGTTATCAGTCATTTGTGATCTGTTTAACGACGGTCCTTCTGCCATGGATATGAAAACGCTCCAAGGCGAACACTTAAATGCATCTCCTTTTCTATCTGGGCTTTATTCTTTTCGATCGAAAAGATGGTTTCAACTAAGACCGTCGATCGGCCACTCACTTCATGGAAGTACTGCTCCCAGGCCCGACTGATTACTATCACACTGTACGATGAGTGGTAAATCCGGTCTGTAGTAGGCCAATATCGGTGTAGTTCTGACGGTATTCTCTATACTTCCGAAGGCGTTTTATTGATCTATTCCCCATTGCTGTTGTATTCCCTTGTGTGTTAGTTGCTTTATGAGTCTCATCAAATCTCCGAGTACGGTAAAAATCTAGTGGGGTAGTTGACCGTTCCATTGAGTCGCAAAACACCTTTTAGATCCTCGAGGGTGGCATGTTCACTGTCTCCTTGACTTTCTGAAGATCGGCCCAGGAAATATTTCACATGTTTATCGTGCTTTTTGGGTGTTCTTCCGCAAATCAGGAGATCGTCCGTAGCACATATCATGCCTTCCAGATTATCCAAAGCTTGGGCGGGACGCTTCTTGAGAAGTTCACTGAATATCTAAACGGTAGTGGAAGCAAACGGCCGAAAGGAGTGGCAAATGTAGTCAGAAGGCTTGATATCTCATCTAGTGTGAGTTGCCAGAATGCTTAGGGCAAGTCACCTTTGGTAAGGAAACGTGCCTGGTTCAATTCTACCAAGATATCGACTATTGGTAATCTGAATTTTTCTCTTCTGGGTACTGCGTTGAGGTGCTTTGGATTTATACACAAGCAAATGGCCCTAGACTTCTTTGTAACGACTTCGATTTGACTAACGCACTCCATTGGTTCATCGACTGAGGCAGTTACTCGCAACTGTACCAAATGGTCTAATTCGCACAACTACATGCCGATGGTTATTCGTCGAAATTTTGCGGTCGAGGATCGTGCTGGTATGCCGATAACGAGACCTAGGTCACTAGGCCGGACGCATTAAACCCGGGTGCGTTTTCATTGGTCTGCTTACTCGCAAGTAATGAAGTAGCCCGACGCTGTTGCGAAAAGTCTGCAAAAACTTCTATCTACGTAAACACATCGCACCTTTCCAGGTCATGGTGTCCATATGAAAGGTTACACTTTTCTGGTTTGTACGCGTTGCGGAATCTATGGGGGCGTGCTCATTAGGACTATAAAAATGGGAAATTCTTTCTGGAAACTCATGGTGATCTGGTCGTGTATTTCTGAAAGCATTCGTGAAGAGCATGTAAGAGGAATGTTCACTTTTAGAGACGAAATGACCAATTTGTCAAGTAGACGTTTGCACGGAGTCCATCCACCGATCGGAACCTATTGATTATTTTCCATTCACTTTCATGATTTTTTTCTCCGTTTTGCATTTATCTAGATAATAAATCATGATTTTGAGCATTAGGTCAGACATTGTATGTTCCTTATGCAAACTTAACTGAAATACCACAAATGCACCGACCTTATGGTTAATTCGTGCACTGAATTTCACCACTCCAAATGCCGCACCATGATCCGGAGTGATTGTCTCGGGCTCTGAGTTGGCTACTCGCCTTGATCACCTCTACAAATGCTCCCAAATGGCCGAGCGCCTCAAATAGCCTTTGCTGAGGAAGTCCTATGCAGTCTTCTCTACGGTAGGCGTTCTCGTCATAGTTCAAAAACGAAGGCGAATTCCGGGTGCAGGTCCGCATCCTAGTTTATATATATATACATATATATATGGTCTCTCGAGGTCCATGTATGATTCCCAACCACCCCTAACTCCCAGCTTCAGGATTACTGGTTCCTCCGTTCCCCCTCTTTTAGTGGGTCCTAGCAGCTGTGCTGCATGCCAATCCCACCATAATGATACATCTAGCCTGCAATGCGGAAATCTCTCGCTAGCAGAAACCTCACGTCCGCAAAAGTGTCTTTTTTCCTCTGAGCTGCCGCATTCGGATTCAAAACTGCAAGTCTGTGGTTGCTTGAGTAGAAGGTATGACCTTTGAATCCAAAGGTCACTGGGTTTTATGCAATTTTTAAATTCTCTCAGCCTTTTAGGCGCTATAGTTCACCTACGTGAACTGCATGCGCTATAGAGGTTTGAAGCTGTTTGCTTCGTTGGTCTAAATGTTCTGTTCTTTGACAGCCAATATCGGTGCTCTAATGGAAGCGTGCAGCGAGAAAGGTTATGGCGTAACTTGATCCAACTGTGCGGATCGCCAGCAGGTTGACTAATAATAGTAAAATGTTGTACCCATTTCCTAGTTGGGATTCCTGGCGAGCTCTTGCTCTGCTGATGAGCACACTTGCAGCTTTTGATTTGCGCTTGTTCAGAATATAATTCACATGTCAACCAAAAAATGTGAAGATAAAAATAAAATAGGAAAAAAGATTACACTCATCGCCTCATAAAATTGTAAAAATAAACTCATCGAGGAATAATCATGGCGCATTACGATAGGTTGCTCAGGAATTCGACCGAAACGCCGTCACGGTTTGTCAAAATTCGAGCTAAATGTGGGACAGTGGAGTTTCTATAGCTATTGATTCTAGAGGGTGTGGAACGAAAAGCGGATCTTATAGAAATATGAGGACGGCACTTTGAAAGATCGTTGCGCAGAGGATACGTGGGATCTGAGAGAATTTTGTGAGCAAATTTCTCACATGCCGATGGGTATTGAACACATGAATTTAAAGACACTTCAGTGAGTGGTACGAAGGACACACGACTAACAATTAATACACCTCCGCGAAGAATTTCAAAGTCTTTTTCAGTAAACCTGGAAAAACAACAGGAGAACAGTAAAGAAGAGTTAGGAAAACGTATTGGTATACAAATCGGGAGATGGTGCTTTCTTTAACCTTATAGTGTCTAAGCTTCCTGATTCGAAATGATAACCGTCGGAGATTCTTTACACTGGTAGCAATGTGAGAAGTCCGCTTCAGATTTTTATCAATATTAACTCCTAGATATTTCAGAAAATCATCTCTAGTGGGTGTTTTTGAGTTGATGAAAGACGTTTCGGTTGAGTAGGCCGACCGAGAGAGAGAGAGAGAACAGACATTTGTGTTCAGATTTAAGACCAGTTTGTGCAGCGAAATCGTAAACGGATGATAGGTTTTTGGAAAGACTTTGAAAATCATTGTTGTTCGAAACGGCTTAAGAGAGGGCAACTTGATCAGCATACTTAAGCAGATGACACGGTGAGCTGGTTGATAATTCGCTTATGTAACGGTGAAATACCAGCAACCTGTTGCACACCTGAGTTGTTAATCAACGGTTTTGATTCTTTACCGTCCATTCGTGTGCACTGGGTTCGGTTAGTAACGTAATCAGACAGCCATGCTGATAAAGTTCTAGGACAACCAAATGTTTCCAGTTTGTGAAGTAGTAGAGACCGTGGGACAGAGTCAAGTGCTGAAGAATAGTCTAGAAAGGCGGAACGCACAGAATTCATTGGTGCGTTTAAGGACTTACAAATGTGATGAATGAGGGAGGCGACAGCGTCCAAACTGGACCTGTTAGATTTATGAACAAACTGAAAAGGGTCGTCAGGAGGATACACACAAGAACACAGACCTTTAAGCATAGCACGCTCCGTCAGTTTAAGATCAGATGTTAAGGTGGCGAAAACTTTTTGCCGAAGCGGTAGAAGTGCTAGATTTAGGGATGGGAATAATAGTGACGGGCCGCCAGCAGTCAGGGATGGAAAACGAGATTAATAATGAGTAAATCAGGAAAGTAAATGCATCCGTAATACCCACAGCACCATGCCTTAAAAGAGCTGGAAACAGACTGTCAGGACCAACCCTTTTGGTGCGGAGAAAGTCGAGGACCTCTTCCCTAGAAAAACTTGTAACTGTCATATCATGACCGGGGTATAAGTGGAAGGATGGATGAGAGCACGATTGATGCTGTCGACATTCGCAGCACATTCCGCATATTTATCCTTCCCACACAACAGTCAAATGCCTTGCCATAAGAATCGATTGTTGTTACCAGTTAAGAGTTGGCTGGCGAATTTCTTGTCGTTGCGTTTGGTTTCAACTTTTATCAGAATGGAAATGTACCGCACACTTGAGTTATTACGAGATTTGTAGAAGTGCTACTTGCCTCGCCTTAGAGATTTCAGTTTCTGGGTGCAGATACGGCCATTTGAGACGAATAATGTTTCTGAGGGGCAGCAGATATAAAAGATTGCGTTAACCGTCCCTGTGAAAAGTTTGACATCGTCATTGCGCACGGGTTCAAAAGAGAAACGAGTAGGTGCGAGTGAAAGAGATCTCTGAAGAAGAACAAGGTTGTTATTTGAGAAGTTTCGGAGACGAACTCGGATTTGATTTGTTTGCCTGAAGGGATAGAAGGCTGACCTAGAGTGCATCTTGGGCCTTAACAGAAGCAGACAATGATCACTACTTGATATGGGAGCATGCAGTTTCAAGGAAAATAAATCAGGGTGTTTGATAATAACTATCTGAAATGGAGTCGTCTCTGGTAGGAGAAACGCAAAGGTCAGTCAAATCGAACGCAGTCAGTGGTAGGGTAGATGCATGACTGAAGTCACCTACGATAATATGCAGATTATCCTCAAGAAGAGGAATAGTAAACACTAGAAAAGAATCGAAAAAAGATGCGATATTTTGTTGCGAGCAAAAAGGGGCTATGTATAACTTCGTTACGATAATATTGGTGTGGCGAGAAATCCTAGGATGACACTGGGTTATGAGACAGTCAATTCCGTTTAGCGAGTATGTATAAACAACTTCGGACTTGTCAGACCAGAAGGAGTTTATGTATGTTGCAACACCTCCTCCAGTCTTCTTCTTGTCCGAAACTCTGTCCTGCCGATCGAGTCTGAAGCTGTCTATCGACACGGGTGAATTCGCGATATCCGGGTTCAGCCACGATGCTTGTATGCAGATGACACACGTGTGAACATGGATCGGTGATTGAAGTGTGAGGGACAGGTCCGACATTTTCGTAAAAAGAGAGCGGATGTTTGCACTCAACAATGTCGGAATGGAAATTTGGTGCACTCACGGGTCACTTGATTTTGGCGGCTTGTTTTTCCTCAGCCCGATTTCGTTTTATCGCTCACGTTGGTCGAGTGTGGATATTCCGTTCTTTCACAGTGCTTTTTGTCAGGCACACTCAGGCATGTCTTTAGCTCTGATCAAGCGTGCAGAATCTCTTTTGTTTGTTTAAACCACGGGGCAGGTATCTTTTGTTTATTTTCTCCTATCGCCTGTTCATTTTTACACAGAGTTTTGTTCTGTTTTTGACCGCGTTTTGGCTGGGTAGTGACTGAGGCTCACTGTTAACGGTATGGCTGTTGTGCACAAATACGTACTCATGAGTAGTACGGTAAAATTCGCGGGGCAGTCTAGTTGTTTCTTGGGCTTCGCATCAAATTAGGCTAGCGTTGCTTTGAGGTTTCCAATTGCTATCCGGGACCCGGGTCGCACTGTGAATCGTGGGTCGAATTCACTCGGACCAAGACTCGAAAGTTTGGTCGTTACATTAGCTGAAACCTGTCGTTGCTGGAACTCCATGGCCACTGAAGTTTACAAAGGAATAACGACCGAAGATAAAGCTACTTTGTTGCTTTTGATCGCTCACATCTGAAGACAGTGGAGTACCGCACTCAAAATGCGTGCAACATGGCGTATTTCATAAATCCGAATGCTCAAACTTTCTCAGCGCTTCGTCTGACCGACACTTTTCTGACTTGTGAATGTGCCGACGGCGGAACAGTTTATTAATAATTGCCAAATCACCCTATGAAGAACCAATGTGACATTCACCCCATTCCCTTGTCCCGGGGACCACAATTCCGGCGCAGTCGATTGGCGTACCTGTCGGAAATCAAATTTGTGCAGCTCTTGGCTCCCCATACTGGGACGACTAGTACTTGGACCACGCCTATAAACAAACGCCGGCGGTGCCCAAACGGATAAGGTCATGGTGTTTCGAAGTGAAGGTCGCGGATTGAAACCCCCGCCCACCGTCGCTCACATCCTCTCTTTGGCAGCCCGCCTTTGGCGGCATCACCCTTCCAGAGACGTGATTTACCTTGTTATTTTAATAGTCAAATGAACTAAACAATACAAGACAAATTTTGATGCAAGTTTTACTTCCTGTTCAATGACACCCAGCGGAGTTAATAAATAAGGCGATGATATCTGATCAGTACACAAATTGGTTGGTATTTCCAGACAACACCGGTGAAGCAAACGACAGTTTCAATGTTCTTACTCATGCTCTAGAGCAATTACCGTGGTCTTACGTATGGCCTCCTACAGATCGGTCAATCAAGTAACTTATTCGAGGTCTTATTGGCAAATAAATCCAAAGTAACATTGATCAGTATTTTTGACCGGACATAACTTGTAATGGCTGTGTTGCAGATGACGTAGTTGGTCTCAGCTACCTATTGTTATTTGTTTACTCCATTCAATGCTGCACTCCCTTATTACCTACTTCCTTTGGATCGATTGTTTCTTGTGGTGTTCAAGCTGTTGGAATCATGGCCAATGGAACTCAGTCAGAAAAGAATCCACTTCTAAACAAAATTCACAAAATCATTTATGCAGAAATTGAAGGAGATCCCGTATGTAAGAAACGTTGTCATCATACCACTCTTCCCCGCATTCTAGGACTTGCTGGACGGTCTAATGGCCATCTCTGAAATCCTACCGGTGAACAATATTCGTACGCGTAGAAATCTGCGTGTAGATCTTGAGAGAAAACAGCTATCTATATACGAGGATTTCCTCAAAGAATTCACTTTGGTAAAGGAAGTAAGCGCAAGAAATCTTTCTTATATGGTCTGACTTTTGACAGCGGGTAGAAGAATTAGATTCAAATATAAAGCAAATGCTCAAAACATGTCAAGATGTTAATCAACAACTGGCGGTGAGTTTACATCCGTTTTCTTCATGTTGGGCTTTATCAAGTGTGTGAAGTCCAGAACCGATGATCTTATCAATGAAGCTGCTGATTTGCAAGCACAGAGGTTACTGCTTTTTGTGGCTCTCCCTGTCCAACATCCTATTTGTCCATAGTGTAAAAGGCGAAATAAAATTATCCGTGCTCGAATGTGTCTACAACACTTTTCAAGTGTCCCCAGAAGATGTCAATCTGCTTTGCTCTTCAGACAAACCGATCGATATAAACTTCTTTCAAAGCTTGGAGCGTGCCCATCACATCGAGAAGAATTGCAAAGTTGCTATCCGTTCGGGTGAACAAAACTTGGGGTAAGTTCGGCTATTATGCTACGAAGTGATTAAACTAATTTGACGTAGGTTTAGCATGCTAGAGGCAACACGGTCTGTTTTGGAGTCAGCTTATCAGCATTTGTATCAATGGACCCAAAGTAATTGTTATGCCGTTGGAATTATGAATCCTCTCTCGTTCCGTAGACGAGTGCAGAATTCGGACACAGGATATTCCGGAAATTGGTGCAAACCTGCGTAAAGCAATGTTTGAGCTTCAAAATCGTCCTGTTTTGTTCAAGTAAGACTTACTGTACTAGCTGTTAACTATGCTTTGTTCGCTTCACATCATTAGGACCGGTAGGTATTTTTTCAGTTGGCAGTCCGCTGTCACCGGCTTGTTATCACGCCTGGTATATTTGGACTTTGCCGTTTCCTGTTGGCGCGAATTTCACGGCCGTGGTTATCCATTCTTCTAGTTAGTGTAATGGGTCCTTCAGGCTATGATCTACACCCTCCATGAAGCTCTTTTGTTCGAACTATATAAAACGAAGGCCATCAGATATCAGGACCGGATGACGTAAGAAGTGTATCGAAAAATCGATGCACCATTTATTGGCATTTTATTGTGAATGATTTAACGTTAATAACAGCGTTGTTGGTGGGTGTAATTCACCAAAATTTTGACCACAGTGGGTAGCCTTTCTCAAAACAAGTTTTGCTGTCAAACTTGCCATAGCATCGTGGGGTGTGCAGTGAAGTGTACCAGGGGGCAAATTATAAGTGTTCATGACTGGCGGTAGTTGGGTGAATTAGGCGTCTTTCCAACTAGAGATCAACGGTTCGAATCTTAGGTGTATCGAGCCCTTTCAGTAGACCGCAGTTTGCTACCACCTGGATCGTTAGCACACCTGACTTATTGCGATTTTATGTGGCTCTGTATTATTATTATTTTACGATCATGGTGGTTTACTCCCCTTCCCAGTGCTCCCTCCAACGGACTCGTGTTAAACATAAAATAGTAAAATACTATTTGATTTCTCCGTGGAAGGAACGGTTCGTTCAGTTGATAAACAAAACGGCAATTATGGTGCTCTCTTATTCAATATGTCCTAGGTTCAGTACCACATAAGATAGTAGTCGAAATGGAAAACGGATTGGTTGCCCTTCTTCTGCTGAAGTGTTACAACTCAGTGTGACCGCGGGTTCCTTAGCGAATTGTTTCATCAGCCTATCCGTCCACAATCACGAATGTTGGTGGCATTTCTCAGCAAAGGCTCCTAATAGATGGATAACATATCAAAACACAACTCATCAAGGTGCTCGGTGGCCATTATGCTTACCTAAAGACGGAACTGACTATTGTATTGATGAATTTGTGCCCGAGAAACAGTTCATCTTTAGCGGGTTATGAGTTACAGTATACAGCCCCGCACCTTTGTCATATAGAAGATGTCGGTTTGATCACAACGAGACTACGCCTTGGTGTGGTGTGACGGCTTGCGTGCCTCCATGATCCAACGAGCTATACACGATGGCTTATCTCAAGCCGAAGATCCAATCATGTCTGGAAGGCCAACGGGTAGAGGCCTGACGAAGTAGTCTCCTGGTCCTCCAAGTTGGGGTTGATCTGAGTTAGCAGCTTAGTCGGAAAAACGAGTGGGAGAATAATTGATTCAAGTAGAAAGGCTTCCATTCAGTTGTGCCCGCGGCCTTGCCGTTAAGTTCTTGTGAGAACCAAAGGCTTTGGTTGAGAACCCTAATCGTTCTTCTGCTTAGTTGCTGGACTCCCTAGCAGTACCCGTCCATCAATCCCTATGAGTTACAGACCTACGAAGAATTCCATACTGCATCGGTCGTCGCGCAGGATAATCAGGACCGCGCTGCCCATTGCATCGAGAGTGGATGGGGTAGGTAGTGACAAGTATGCTACTGCTCAGAGTTCCCTCCCTTTTATTCAACCTGTCTCTTCTGTCTCCAACCGAATCTGTTTGCCCCCTTCTGCCTGCCCATAGTGTTCCCATTAATAACACGCCCGATACTCGCAACGGTTTATTGTCAAGTACTGTAGTAGGTGGTTTTCAGTCTGTTAGCTCACATTTTCTCAAGCCTCGTCAGCCTCTGAATCTGGGTTCCTTCAATGTGCGCACTTTAATGCAGGCTGGTCAACAGGCGTGTTTGGCTCTGACAGTGGACTCACTTTCGATTGATGTCTGCTGTGTGAGTGAAACACGAATTCAGGATTCGAGTAGAGTAATTCAACTAACTGCGCCAAACGTCTCGTTAAGGTATTTCCGGCACACTTCAGGAGACGAAGCAGCTCAAGCTGTGGGTGAACGTGGTGTAGGAATAGTCTAGAGTGAGAAGGCTGAAGCAGCCCTTTTAGATTGGATCCCAGTCAACAGTCGCTTGTGTGCCATGAGACTGCAGGAATCAGTCGGCGTCCGAAAGGATAGTAGTGTTAAACGCAGTTTATTTGTTATCTCGGCATACGCTCCAACAGACTGCATCACTGATATGGAGAAAGACGAGTTTTACGATGACCTCTTCACTTTTGTTCGGAAGAGTAGAGATTCTGACATTGTAGTGGTAGCAGGTGATTTTAATGCCCGAGTCGGGGGAGCTAAGTGCATCGGAGTCCTGTTTAGGTGGGCGATGCGCCTTGCCTGCACAGCGAACAGAAAACGGAGAAAGACTTCTCCAATTCTGCGCAGACAATCATATATTTCTATCTAGTACGAATTTCCGACACAGTTCGCGTCGCACACCGACGTGGCGTTCTAACTCGACAAGTACTGTGACTCAGATTGACCATATCGCAGTTAGCTACCGTTGGTGCAGTTCTGTCCAGAACTGTAGATCATACTGCACCACGTACGTCGAATCGGACCATGCGTTAGTTTTAATGCGATTTTTGCTGCAGCTGAATGACCATCGACGCAGGCCACAAATGCGATTGGCTGTCGACCGTTTGTCTGATTCGGCTGTTCGCAACAGCTACGAACAGAAATTATCCGAGGAACTAAGAACTCTGACGAGCAGCAATGAAGACGATCAGTGGGATAAAATTAAGCAGACTATGCATTTGGCGGCGAATTTCGCCTGCGGTCCCAGATCTAGTGTTCATCAAAAACGCTGGATCTCGCAAAAGTCGCTGGGTCAAATGGAGCAAAAACGCGAGCTTCCTAACTGCAAGGAAGTAAATAGAATGCGTCGACAGTTGCAAGGTCAGTTGACCATAAGCCTTAGGAATGACTGCGAAAACTGGTTTGTTAAGGTAGCCGAAGTGATGGAGGAAGTGGGCGCTTCAGGTAACATTCAGACTGTTTAAGCTTATACGCGACAGCGGTGGGCGGTGAACTTCGGTTAGTGAAGTTGTGTGCGATAGGACTGTAGAGCTCATTCGTGGTGGACAGGAAAGACTGGCTCGTTGGGCAGAACATTTCAAAAATCAGTTTAGCTGGGCACACTTTATCGTATTTAGTCCGATGTTCACAGTTGTGAATCCTTGGGAGGTGTCACTTGATCCCCCAACGGAAGTGGAATTGGAGTCGAACATTCGACTTCTAAACAAGAGCAAAGCATCCGGTCCCGACGACCTTTCTCCAATTCTCTTCAAATTGGGTGGAGAAGTGCTGATGAAATCACTTACCTCTTTGCTTCGTGATATTTGGAACGAGGAGCGTATTCCGTTATGGTGGGGTGAGTCACTGGTTGTACACATCTTCAGAATGGGTACACGGAGTGACAGTAGCAATCGTCGTGGGATTAGTTTAATTTCGATAGGTACTAAGGTGTTAGCTTCGATAATTCTGGGTCTATTAACATCGATGCGCGAGAGTAATATCCGCGAACGGCAGGGCGGATTTTGCCCAGGTCGAGGATGCATCGACCAGACATTCACTCTTCGAAGGGTACTCGAAACGCGCCACACGCACCGCCGCCCTACGATCGTAGTCTTTCTCGACTTGAAAGGTGCTTTCGACTTCGTGGATGGGACAGCACTATTCAGTGCTGTCCACCGTACGTTCGTAAACCTAGTGTGATCATTTTAATCGCATAGGGTGAACTATTAGGTTAGTTCTAAACGCTTAGCGGTGTTCGTCCATTCCTGTTTAACTTGTTCATGGACTAGTTGTTGGAAGGTGCTTTAGGAGGTGTCCAGAATTTGGTAGTGGATGTGGTAAGCGGAGAGACACCATGTGACCTAGATTCCGCAGATGGCGTCGTATACCTTTTCGAGTCTGCGGACCATACACAACGGCACTGGATAGCCTCTCGAAAACGATTTTTCGGTTATGGATGTGCTTCGCACCTTCAAAGTGTAAGGTGCTTTTATAAGGCTGAACGACAGGGGTGCCGAACTTGATACTGGATGGAGAGGAAATAGCGACTATGGCCCGTTTCACCTACCTTGGTAGCTGCGTGTCCAACGCTTTTAGCTCGGGATTTTAGGTAAATATGCGTATATCGAAGGCTCGAGCAGCTTCTGCTGAACTGAAGCACTTGTGGCGTCGGCCTGATATTTCACTGAAGTTGAAAGGTCGTATGTACTGTGCTGCAGTGCGTTCATTTCTGTTGTACGGTTGTGAGACATGGAGTATGCTTGTGTGGGTTGTTCGTCTGTTGGTTTTTCGACCACCGATGTTTACGTAGTATGGCTAGGATTGGATGGAGTGACCGGGTAAGTAATATTGAGGTTAGGAATCTGGTATTGGGTGCCACTTCTGAAAATGGCTTATTTCACCATATGAAACTTAGTAGACTACGCTTGTTGGGTCACGTTTCGCGCATGACGAACACTCGTCTACCATATCGTACCCTAGTTTGTGTTCCTACTGAGGAATGGAAGGAGCCATGTGGAGGCCAACACAGGACGTGGCAACGTGGGATGAGAAAATGTACAGCGAGTTTAGGTAAAGTAGGTGTCTCACGCTTTCGTGGTTGGGGTCCGAAAGACTGGAGACACAGGGATATGGCAGTGAACCGTGAACAGTGGCTATCGTGTTTTCAATTTCTATCGAATCAGAGTGATTGAAAACATTTATTTGTACAGTTAGCACAGTTAGACTGTGTTCGGTGTGTGGGCTACGTCAGCATTTTATCTTTTCCCGCCTGTGTAGGGTTACTCCCTGTTCCCCTTGGATACTTATTCTTCTTATGGAAACGTTGCTTTGGGTGAATGGCAGCGGTTCATGAGGCTTGCTTTGCTGTTTAACGCTGAACGATGATGATGATGATGCCACTTCAGTTGTACGGCCTTGAGAGTCTAATGAATCGCACTGAACAATTGAGTGAAAGTCTGTCTTACGGTTTTGGATAAACATGGTTCCTTTAAGATTTGTGATGTGATTTTCATCTATGCCGTATCTTATCGTTTACTGTTTGATATCCGGTAAATCTATTGCTAACATGTGGGTTAAGTGCATTCTCGTGGTACAGCATTTCGGATTGAGCGGACGCGAAACTTGAAAGTAGGCTAGAACGAATTGGCATTATTTTATTAATTTTGATTTGTAACTGTAACTCTGCCTTGCTAGAGATCGGCCGGTTGCACTTTGCCTACACCTCAGTTCTAACTTTCAAGGAGTACAATCTAAGCGACCATATCCGAAAAAGCCATAGCGTTTTCGTTGTTCTGATTTTGCACATCACTAGCAGATTATGTCGTTCAAAACGGTCCTTCGTAGATCTAACTGTTTTTAGCTCCGCTGTCTTAGTGACCACCCTACACTTGTTAACTCAGAGATCATACTGGGTTTCAGTTTTTCGTTTCAAACTGCGCCGTTTGGATTGAAAGTGAAACTTCGATTCTGAAGTAATCATCGGGATATCCTAACAGAATGATAAAGAGTTATACTTATGAATGGCTTTCCTTTTCGCATAATCTAATTTCACGCACACGGCTGTTTTCTTTAGATAACCATCTTAAGTGCATCACAGTCCACTTCTGAAGAAATTATAAATAATTATTTTCTAAGAGCCTTTTCGATTTCTTTAGTTGATTCTGTGATTGCACTTTGGAAAATATGAATTCCCTTTTGACATGATGTCGTTTTTGATTTTCTCCCTTTCGTTGTGCCAAAATGGCCATCTTCCAGATACGCTCTAGACGAATATGCCAGTGTAAGGCGCGTGGCCACAGTAAAATCCTTCATTGATGCATTGACACTGGGATCGGAGTCCTCCAGTTCTCATTCTTCCGGTGGTCATTCAAAACCGATCGAGCTTCATTCGCATGATCCGCTCCGATACACGAGTGACATGTTGGCTTGGATCCATCAGTTAACTGCCTCAGAGAAAGAATATCTCAGTTTGCTAACCCGTGAATGTTCTGATGCAGGTAGAACGTAATTTATTCTATGCGAAATTCATACATCCGTGATTTCTAACTGGTCTTTGACTGTACGCTTTTTGTGATTCCAGGCTGTTGAACATGTTCTTTTGCTTATCAGTTGTCAACGTAGCCAGTGCACTAAATTTCACATTCACAGAAGTGTGTTGTGAGTTTTTATCACTTTATTTGACTGCTGATGCGTGGAGGATTGTATCGCCAGGAGTAAAGCTGCAAATACCAGTCGAACATTAGAATGTTGGATTGTAATTAAGTCCTTCTAGTTTATCAGTCTTTCCTGCTTAGTGTAAAACATTTCATGCTTTCTCGGTTTTTAGGGATTTTTCTATTGGGTTTACACGCGATCAATAGAAACACGTGTTTTTTATGAATGTTTACGGTACCACGAGGTGAATGATGAATTCTCTGGTCTCAATTTACAGCATTTTCCATGGTCGTGTTAACCTTTCTGTGAATCAGTTCTGTCGGTATCCCATTGCGGTTTTACGTATTTTTTGCATTTTGGCTGCCATGGAATTCGTTTTCACTATTTGATATACAAGTGTATCCACCAGTACTACTGTTACCATTGTTATTATTGCTGCTATCTCTTGATGTTCATCCACCCAACAGCTCTTACTGAAATCATTACCTCATGTCTCGATGCCATTACTGAGGGGCTGTGTTCGCCATTCAGAGTGAGTACAATTTTTTTAAAATTAACGAATCACTTTCAAGTCTTTTTTATCTAAATTGAAGATGGGCTTATGGCCTCTAAGATTGGCCGCATTAATGGCAAGAACTAAAACTCATGATGCTGAGTTTTGAAATGACAGCCACCTAAGGTCCTAGTCAGCTAGAATGGATAACGAGTAGGGCGTCAGTGAACGGTTATCCAGTACCTACTTCATAATTTCTCTACTTTTTACCCAATTGCATTGATGTCGGTATTGCATTTTGTCGATTAACTGTTCTCTTTATTAATAAAACCGATCTTTTAAATAACCACGTACGTTCCTCCTACGTTACTAAACAGGAATTACGCGTTGATGATCAGTGAATGTGAAAAACTGGAAACTGACTTGTTTTCAACGGCGCATCCCCTCGCTTCATCTTAGGAAGTTTCCTTGTCTTCGCCTCGTATGCGCCATCTTCCACGTATATCCGAATTTCATTCTCAATTTACCTGTCTGTGTCGTACTGAGGGATACATCGATTTTATGGGTGTCAGAAGTCATTTCTTTTCTTTTATCTTCCACTTCCCTTATTAGTGAAGTAACAGTACACATTTTTCAGGAAGGGCTTGGCGGTCGACAGAGGGTTGCCAAGTGGGGAAGTTGACCGGCCGTGGGAGGATTCGAACCCGCAACCTTCACGTCCAAACGGCACGACCTTATCCTCTTGGCCACCTCATGCCCATTGTTAAACAATGGGAAGGTTGGTAATGAGCTAGATGCAAATCGTGATTCATTTTTCTTTTACTGGCAAGCCCCATGGGCTCATACTCAACAAAACGCATACGTTTTGTTGACCTCGGCCTTCAGTCGCACTTTCGAAAGCGCTGACTCCAATGTTAATGCCAATGGATCAAATTATATGACCGAATAACTGGACAGCCGCAGTGTTTGTCGACGGCGATGTGTCATTTCCGCTTCGTGAATGGGCAGTCCGCCATGGTATTCTATTTTTAGGATTTGTCGCGAATTACTCTGACCAAACTTCGGGTTACTTCCATACCATTTCTCGCGTTATTTCGGAATTATGTCGAAATTATTCGGAAAAGTCACTCAGTTTGCTTATTGTCATCTTATTTGCATGCGTTGCATATGCGACTCAACTTACGTGGGTACATTTTTTACATGCACTTTGTAAATGAACTGATTGTCCTTGCATTGCTCTGAAATTTGTGATCAAATTTGCTTTTGCCAGATCTTGCAGAAGTGAGGCATGTTTTTATCGAATTCCGAATATTTTTGGCATAGATCCTAGTAATTTTCATGTATTTCCAAAATAACACTTGCACTGGTATAGTATAGTCATGTTTTAGGAATCAACTTTCGCAGCGACAAGCAAATTGTCAATGAACACCGGCGCGGTAAACGCGAATTTTAGTTTTAGCTGACTCTTAGCGCCTGCATTCTTTAAAGAATATCTTTATTGTTATTATCGGTCCGCAGCCTAACTTCGGCCTTCGCTTGGCCTTTCGGAAGTGAAGGATAGCTCAGCTATATTAAGAATTAAATCAATACTAACAATGATTGTAATTATTCAGTTGGCCGTCCGTTTTTTTGGCACGGTTTACGCATGAACGTAGCGAAACGGGTATGGCGTATTGTCGCTGGGTCTTGTCGCGCTAGGGAGTAACCGACAACCGTTGCCGTGAAGCTAGGAGCAACACAGGCCCAGATAAGGTCCCAGTAGGTCGGGCATATTAACCATCGGGGTAACAACGAATTGACATCTACCTCCAGACGGCTTATGTGTTGACGATCCTTAGCAAGCTAAAGATGGCTTCATGTTTTGTTGTTGCTTTCTAACATACGAAACTTAGTGAAAGAGTGGATTCGGTCGAGGATTGACAGGATATTAGCGATGTATTCTCGTAGGATAATATCACTCGCGAACTATAGTTTTATTATCTTACTTTTCTGGTATTTGGTTATTGGCTGATTCATCCAGCCAGTGGCAAGGCTAAGACACCGATCAAAGAAGGCTTGTCTGGTACTCAGTGCCATTTTTCAATTGTTCTTCCTCTATTTGTGCACCGACATATCGCTGCTAGGGCCTTACTAAATTGATTTGCCGGGAAGTCGGTGAACCCCATTGCCCAGCTACCATAAAAGGGACTTCGGGAGACCACTCGCGCGGACATGGATTCAGTAGTCTTATTTTTAACGATGAAAGATAAAGGAAAATAAAACATTCCCAAGAGCAACGTGGAGGTTTGGCTTATTCGAATGAAAACGGTTACTGGGCATCTGCGTACGGCATAGGTTGCAGAGAGGGCACTGGCGGGTTGTTTCGTGTTCAGCTCATATTTTAAAGATGTTGTTCTCGCACTAATGTACTCTGGTTTTATTGGTCACCCGACGTCATCTACTGAAAAGCGAAAAACCAGGCTATGGAGAACGAAAAATAAAACAATCGGTGGGAAGCGACGACAAACCAAACACTCGACGATGGGTTTCTGTTTTTTGTTTAGGGGATAAGTAACAGTTGTTGGTCAACCAGCTGGAACGTCTGTGAAGCCCGATGACAAAGTGTTAGGGTCGATTCACTAATTTTCATTCCGAATCTGATTAAGCTATTCGAACGTCAGACAGATTCGTGCCTTTTGCTGTGCTGCTAGCTGAGCTAAAGAAGCGTCTGGAAGGAATCAAGAAATCAACCTAGTCCTCAAGATGAGGAATGAACCGTCTTATGCAATCAACCACCGCAACGAATATGTGGTGATAAAAACAGGTAACATCTGGCAGTTTTTTTCGGATGGAATTAGGAAATGGATGTGCGACTATGGCCATTTTGAAAAACGAAGGAAATTGGATTTTGATCCTCTCAGCCATATTTCCGGTTCACGAAGCTTATTCCAAACTGCTTTGGTGACTCTCGATCTGGTCTGAGTTTCCTTTTCTGAGAGAGAGTTGTATTTGCTAACACATTTGTTGTGGGCACATGCCGAGTTGTGATTGCATACAACAGCGCTTTTTCTTATTTGACTGCAATTTTTCTCTGGATCTATGGTTACTCTTTTACGCTCATAGATATAATTTTTTCAGCTTGCTTATAAGGACATATGTGGGAGTTTATGTCTCTAGTAACGGAAATAACGTCTCAGTTTTCGGTTGTTGACGCGAAACCCACTTCATTAGTTCGGGGGTGTCGTTGGTCCAGGCATACAAAATGTAAAACTGAGTGCGGAGCAGCTGATACATGGCAGGCCGAACTGAGATGCAATGGGTTACGAACACAACCTAATACTGGGGTTTTCTGTTTACAGCAAATGTGATACAATGGTGACCGCGAGATTATGCTAATCCAGTTAACAATATTCACTATTGAGGTTTTGCTCGCAGAGTATCGCACTTGGTAGCCCGTTTACGAAAGAAATGCCGTGGCATTTGAACGTTTAAGTCGCGGTTTCGACTATCTTCGCCTCCCCATTTCGCAATCTTTCAATAGCTTTGGTCCTTCTTTTAAAATATTATGCATTTATGGTATCATGAGGAAACAATGAATTTACGGATTATTATTATTGCCTCTGTGGTTGTCCTGTTGTTCCATCATTATGCTGCTTTGCTCTTATACGTCTGTTGACATCGTTACATTCATACATATCTGGTTTGTTGCCTGTCTCGATTAAATATTACCGTTTATTTAGCTAAACCTGCTCGAGACAGTCCACTTGTCAAGCTTTTCATACCCTTTCGCCAGGTTGTGGACTGACCAGCCTGACCCATGTTGCAACCATTTTCTGCCCCGGAGAACAGTGTATAGCGAGAAATTGATCTGAAGTATCTGTAACATATGTGCCAACCATTTTAATCTATTCCAATTCATATCTGTTCGATTGACTGAATTCGAGTGCCCGATATCGTGCGCCAGATCGCAGTACTGCCAATACAACTTTCCCACCACCACGAGGATTAAGTTATTGAAACAGTGACAGTCTCTGCATGTCCCTCCTGCCATGGCCGATTCTGACAATTAGGGATTCGAGGTAGAAACGTTTGGTGGTTTTCAAAAAGATAACCATTCTGGCATTTTCTCGGGTTGGTCACTCAATCATGGGTAGCACGTTTGAGGAAATAGTATTCTTGAATTAGCGAAGCCTTATCTGAAACAGAATGAATTATGGATTACAAGCCACCGTAAAAGGACAGACTGTTGCTGTTAACATTCAACCAAAAACACGCTCCAGAGGCAACGAAAATTGTTATGGCGAGACCTACATCAGTCGTTTAGCATAGCCGTTCGGTCTCGAGCATACGTTGCCATAAAGTGGGGATTAAAAACAAAGTATATCACCACAGGGTGATTTATTGTAAAAATTGGTCTGAGCCGAGACACAGCAAGAAAAAGAAGAAGCCGTGGCTGCGAAGCAATATTGAACAGAAGGCTGAAGTTTTTGATGTTGTACGGGAAAAGGGGACATTATCTTTTCTTCGTCTAGTTTGCGTTTATTTCATTCGCATTCAAATGCAACCTGCAAAGCAGTGGGATTGGTGCAAATGAGCCGATAGTCTGTCATTCACTTACTTTTTATGGTGGTCAAAATGTGACAAGGGTGACAATGGCTCTGTTTATCATTTGTGATGCCATTGTGTTGTGATTACTTTGCAAAAATCTGTGTACATACCATATACGGTCAGAACCATGGTGAAGGACTAAAACAGTTTAGAAAAAAGAGGAACAGAAAAAGAAACATGCAGGCATCTTCACACCTATGGTAGACTTACTGTTCTCCGCCTTCACATCACTGGTTTTCCATCGGGACCCGCGGTTCGAAGTGGGCTTGATACTCGGTTGCCTAAACCTAAGGAGAGGGTTGACTTAGGGTACTCCGCTCGGAGTTTTTGAGCAAGTGATGTAACTTGCAACGCCTTAAGATGGTTTGAGGATCTCGCAACCCACTGGGAGCTGGTAATTGATGGCTCGATTTATACGGACTTTGGATGAGGCCAGACATCCTGGGTGCCCAGGATACCCTTGCACCACAGATGTCGATGAGCATATAGGTCTATGTTCTATACGTTGTCCGTGGTTGGTTTGTAATTAAGATTTGGCTGTCTCCCCTAGACTGATTAAAAAAGATTAGTCAACGCGGTAAAAAGCGCTGGGAGTTCGCCATCGTTGTCGCACTTTGGTAAGAATACATCCGCCACGAGCAGGCGGTGTGTAGGACTTCGTCACTTGGGAACACTTCGAGAGGTGTCCATGGTAAGTGGCCAACTCGGAGCCTAGGACACTCACCACTGACCATGCTTAGGTATTTAAAGCCTGATCATAGTTCTCTCCACAAGTCTATGTACTGTTTTAAAGGAGAGAGCATCAAGTGCGAAGAAACCATCCATACTTCCTCGGCACTTCTTTAGAATGTCCGCGGTTGTCCACTTCGTGAAGCAAAGTTTGCGTGATTCATGGTTTTGCGCGACTTGGGTGCATGGCCTTGGGTGTACATTGCTCTGCATTCAATTCATCTTAATGCATTCGTATAGGCGTCAGTTATTGAGTTGCTTTTCCACGACATTCATCCGTTGATGTTTGTGAATGTCAACTATGGACCAGTCCGTTTGCGTGCTACGATTATTCCTCGCATTGTTCCCAGGTGCGGAGTGCGAATTCTTTTTTGTTTCCTATTTTATCCTTTACCTCCAAGTCTTTTGACTGAAATGCGACATCAGTTTTTGTACGCAAAAGTCTATACAATACACTACAATACGTACTTCTCGTTAACCTAAACAGCAGGGAATATAAGTGATCAACGAAATTCGTCTACTTGATCGTTTGATTTTGCATCTTTATCGCCTAATTGTTAATATTTCCTGAGACCCATCATCATGAAGAAATCCACCCTCTTTCACCTCTTTCGGTCAGATGCGTATGGAGCAACTGATGTCAGCACAACAGGATGCAGTTCTTTTGTATCGTATAAATAATGTATTGCGATTCTATCAACACACGCTCTGGTGAGTCTTCACCGTTTGAAGTTCTGCTCAATTACCTCGTTTATTTAACGATTTCCATTGTAATTTTTCTCATTTCAGACTCAGTTATGATGTGATTGCTCGTCTGCATTTGTACTCAGATTATTTTTGCTGAAAATTTGTTGTCGCTCCGGCGATTTCCTAACAGGTTTTTCATTTGGGAGGTTATGAACGTAACTGTTAGAAATTTTTATTTCAGTCAACTGAATGATCGATCGATCTCGTCGGTTGGTCAAATCCTCCAACCTCCTTCTTGTATTCCCAGATGTTCAAAATCGAAACGCGAATCCCTCTTGGTAATTTGGGAAGGAGAATGCCGTATGCCGGTGTTAAGCCACTTTATCCTGTGCAACGTCGTTACATCCCTGTGCGATGTATATAACAGCAGAGTGCATCACTTCAATGGATTCATCTAATGAGTCAGTGTCCCACTATATCTAAATGAAATAGAAAGAGCGGCCCGGGGGGAGGAGTGCGTTCTGTTTTATCGACGACTAGTAACCTTTCAATTTTGTGCTCTGCCCCTGATTGTTTCCTCGCAGCGGAGTAAACAAGGACTAGTTGGTAAACCAATGAGGTAAAAGATCACGAAGTTATGCACGCCAGTTTGTACAACCATCTATCATGTATCAACGTCCTCTGTTTTTGATTAACTCACAACGTCATCTGCGCAAATATAAAAAAATTGTGAATAAATAGTGAAGGTCAACAGCGAAATAATGAGTTGAAGAACCACACAAAAGAAGGGTTTTGAATGCAAAACTGCTACTGACTAAGGCGCTAAGCCATATTACCTTCGGCCCTATCTATTATTTCGGGGTATCTGGTGGACCCCAACCTAACAGTCTTACTGTACTTACACGAGCCAGTCCGCTGGTTAAAACTTTCGTAGTTTTTTCCCATTTCATCGATTGGCCATCCTGAATCATCTTCCATCCATTACTTGCCTCACAGAACAACGCACAACGAGGCCGCCGCTCTGTGAGCATGCGCAAAACATGTTCCAACTACCATAACCTATTCTGATTCAGTTTCTGTCCAAAGATTGAACCCTAGGGCGCAATACCTTACTCGCGAAATTCGCCCACCGTATTCTATCAATGCTACGAAGACATCGGTGTTCAAGCACCAAAAGTCCTCATGTATCTTCTGCTCTCAACGGCCATGTTTCAGAGCCGTAGAGCAAAACCGACCTAACTGGTGCTGCGTGTATTGGACCTTTGATCGATAAGCGGATGCTATTACCGGCGTCATAGATGCCTCAAGCTGATGAATCCCAGTTTGGCCTTCTGCGTGCGCAAAAATACCTTTTTCGATGATCTCGGTGCAAAACGGTTTACGACGGATTTTGCACAGCTCCCACATTTGGTCGCTATGCTTTAGAGCTAGTCGTAGTTGTATCAAGAAACGCTGAAGCGAATTCGGAAAGTGGTTCATTTCTCACCTACATAACTCTCGCTTCGTTCAATCACGATGGGTCGCTGCCTACCCATATTGTTAGTCGACTTGATGTTCATGGGCAAACATTCAACGTACAAGAATCGCTCCATGTTGGATCACTAGCAGTGATCACATGTTATAACAGCAGCTAATTAGTCGTAGGATTTTTTGATGGCCTGATGTCTTGGACACTACTAAGCAAGAGATTTGTGCCAGTTAAAACCTACTTGAGTTTTGAATTCACATCGTTATGTTTCGGCTGTTATCTTGTAGTCTCTATGCTAGCTATTGATCCACCCTTCGCGCAGATAGTTTTTCATGGCATATGAATCTGTTATAATTTGACAACTAAAGCTGGATTTGCGCAACTAACGTGACATCATGCAACCGCTGTTGTTGCTATATTTACAGCAAGAGTCGCTCACTTCCTCGTGGACATATTGTCTGATCCTTCCTTCTATTTCGGCTGTTTAGTTTGTTTCTCGTATCTGTCTTCTTCCTCCTACATCCCACATTTCACACATTTTTAATAATGCAAGATTTCAGCTGGGTGCTGGATCGATAGGAACAATAAATGCAATAACTGTCCGCGAGAGTTTTGTTTAGTCAACTCCCAGAGGCATATAATCTGATCACACCATTCAGTATAGTCAGAGGAAAACAAAAGTTATTCAGTGAAAGCGAGACATAACTATTAGTTTCCTTCTTTTCTGTTTGTGATTTCTGTCGCTTGCCCACTCTGTTTACCTCCTCTTTATATCCATGTTTCCCTTACTGGTAACACGCCCGATGCTTCCAACGATACTAAGTGATCATCAGTCTGGCAGCTCAAATTTTCTCAAGCCTCGTCAGCCTCTGAATCTTGCCTCCTTCAACGTATGTAATCTCACGCAGGTTGATCACCGACCATGCTTGGTGCTCACAATGGTCCCAATGGTCATTGATGTCTGCTGTGTCACTGAAACATGAATTCAGGATTCGAGCAGTGTAATTCAGCTAACTACGCTTAATGTCTCGTCAAGATGTCTTCACACATCGCAACATGAAGTGCCTCAAGCTGCCGATCAACGTGGTGTAAGAACATTCTTGAGTGACCAAGGTGAAGCGGCCGTTTCAGATTGGATTCGTGTTAATAGACTCCAAGGGTCCTTTGGCGTACAAAAGGATGGTTGTGTTGAGCGCAGCTTGTTTGTCATTTCGGCATGCGTCCCAACAGACTGCAGTACCGACGTACAAAAATGAGTATTACGGCTAACTCATCACTCTCGTTCGCAAGAGCAAAGGATCCGAGTTTGTAGTAGTAGCAGGTGATTTTACTGCACAATTTGGAACACTAGGTGCATCAAAAGCTTGTTTTGATTAACCTTATGCCTTTCCCGCTTTGCGTAGCTATAACGGAGATAGGCTGATCCGATTTTGTACATCATCATCATCACCACCATCGTTCACCATTAAACAGCCTCACTAACCGCTTCCTTCCCCCAAAGTTACACGTTTCTATAAAAAGAGTGAATATCCAAGGCGAACAGGGAGTGGACCTACAAAGGCGGGAAAAGATAAGACGCTGCTGCAGCCAACACACGGAACACAGTCTAACTGTGCGGTGGCACTCTTTCAATCATTCTTATTCGATAGAAAGTGACATAACGATCATTGGCATGTCCTTCAGTGTCTCCAGCCAGCTAGTTAACTGGTCTTTCCCACCCCAACCACGAAGACGCCAGACACTCGCTTCACCAATGTTCGTTGTACATTTTCTCATCCCACGTTGTCATATCATCTGCTGACTTCCACATGGTTTCTTCCATTCCGTGAGCAAAACGCAAAATAGGCCACTGTGTGGTAGACGAGTGTTCGCCGTACGCAACACGTGACCCAAGAAGCGTAGTGTACTAAGTTTCATATGCTGAGCTAAGGCGTTCTCAGAACGGGCGCCTGATGCTACATTCCTCATCTTCACATTATTCACCCGGTCACTTCATCCAATCCTGAGGTTACTACGTGGACGTCAATAAAGCAGTTACCTACCCGTTGCCTGATGTGTGAGATGAAGAGCCTATTCCGCTATCCCGAGGTGAGTAAATGGCTGTAGCCATGCTCAGGTAGGACTCACGCAGTGATTACATCAATCGCCACGGGATCAGTTTAATTCTGGTAGTTGGTAATGGTTTTCATTTCAGTAATGTCTCGCCCTTTGTCACCGATTAGCGAAAACACTGTTTGTGATAGAGGGCCGGTATTCTTCCTAGTTGACGTTCCATCGATGTTTGCTCTACGGTAGTTGTTCGAAACGCGTCGTCCGAAAATCGTACTTCTTCTCTTTTGGAAAGCGCGTTCGACTCGGTGAGTTGGACATAGCTGTTCAGTGCTTTTCATCGGAATGAAATGCCAGAAACGTTCATGAAGTTGTTACGAGTATTGTACTTGCGTAGCTAAGCTCGCGTGAACCCACATGATGAACTAACGGATTCATTTTAAACGACTAGGAGCGTTGGACAACGATGTCTGGTCCCTCCATTTTTGTTTAGTTTCATCGCGTGCGGGGTAATGGTGGATGCCTTAGGAAGTCCTAAACGATAAGGCCGTTAAAATAGTAGACAGAGAGAAGTTATGACCGACATTGCACAAGCGAGGTTGTGTACATTTTCGAATCTGCAGAGGACGCGCAATATGTACTAGACAGATTGGCATGAGTTTTTACTCGATTCGACATGTGTTGCCCGTCGAAATATGAAGTGCTGCTTCAAGTCTGGACGGTAGTTCTTTCGAGATTCATACTCAGTGGAAAGCAGCTAACCNTTGTTGACCGTTACAGTTACCGGGGTGAATTCTTGATTCGGGATGGTAGTACGGTATTGGAGGTGATTACGCATATACCGAACACTCGAGCGACATATGCTGGTCTGAAGCGTTTGTGATGTCGATTTCAGACTTCGATTTATTTGGGAGGCCAGTTGTGTTGTATGGTTTTGAGACGTGGACTTATGGTGTCACTGATTGTTTGTTGCCTAGGAGTTTTTGATCATCTATGTTTGTATAGTATCAGTAGGATTGGATGGAGTGACTGGGTGAATAATGTGCGGGTTAGGAATCGACTATTGAATATCTGTTCTGAGAATATTCAGTCACAGTAGACTTCGTTTGTTGGATGGAGTGTTGCGTATGACGAACACTCGTCTTTCGTGCTGTGCGCTATTTTCCATTCGTTTCACGGAATGGACGAGGCCACGTATAAGTTGACAGGTGACGTGGCAGTGGGGAACGATAAGATATACAGCGAACTTAGATGAAATAGGTGTGTCGCATGTCCGTATTATGAGTTCGAAAGATCCCCCAGCCAATTGGCTGCTGAGCTTGAAGAATATGGCATCGAATCATGGATGCGACAGCGGGAGGCGATGAACTTCGGTTAGTGAAGTTGTGTGCGATATTAATGGGCAGCTCATCCATCGTCATCAACATTGACTTGACCACTGGGCTGAGTATGAGCACTTCAAGCATCAGTTTAGCTGGCCACACGCTAACGTATTTAGTCCGATGTTTGCAGATGTGATACCTTGGAGGTATCTCTTGACCCTCCCAACGGAATTGGAAGTGCAGTCGAATATTGGACTTCTGAAGAGGGGAAAAGCAGCCGGTTTCGACGAACTTCCCTCAGTTCTTCTCAAACCGGTTGGCCATCGACGCATGCCACAAATGCAATTGGCTGTCGAACGTTTGTCTGATTCGGCTGTTCGCAACAGCTACGAACAGAAACTATCCGAGGAACTAAGAACTCTGACGAGCAGCAATGAAGACGAACAGTGGGATCAAATTAAGCAGACTATGCATTTGGCGGCGAATTTCGCCTGCGGTCCCAGATCTAGTGTTCATCAAAAACACTGGATCTCTCAGGCGTCGCTAATTCTAATGGAGCAAAAACGCGAGCTGCCTAACTGCAAGGAAATGAATAAGATGCGTCGGCAGTTGCAGCGTCAGTTGACCATAAGCCTTAGGAATGACCGCGAAAGCTGGTGGGTTAAGGTAGCCGAAGACATGGAAGTGGCGTCCGCTTCAGGTAATAGTCAAAGACTGTTTAAGCTTATACGCGACAGCGGTGGGCGGCGAACTTCGGTTAGTGAAGTCGTGTGCGATAAGAATGGAGAGCTCATCCATGGTAGACAGGAAAGACTGGACCGTTGGGCAGAGCATCTCAAGGATCAGTTTAGCTAGCCATACGATATCGTATCCAATCCGACGCCTGGAGCTGTGAATCCTTGGGAGGTGTCACTTGATCCCCCAACGGAAGTGGAATTGGAGTCGAATATTCGGCTTCTGAAGAGGGGAAAAGCTGCCGGTCTCGACGACCTTCCCCTAGTTCTTTTCAAATTGGGTGGAGAAGTGCTGATGAAATCACTTACCTCTTTGCTTCGTGATATTTGGAACGAGGAGCGTATCCCGCTATCGTGGGGTGAGTCACTGATTATACCCATCTTCAAGAAGGGTACACGGAGTGACAGTAGCAATCGTCGTGGGATTAGTTTAATTCCAATAGTTACTAAGGTGTTAGCTTCGATAATTCTGGGTCTATTGACATCGATTCGCGAGAGTAATATCCGCGAACAGCAGGGCGGATTTTGCCCAGGTCGAGGATGCATCGACCAGACATTCACTCTTCGAGGGGTACTCGAAACGCGCCACACGCACCGCCGCCCTACGATCGTAGTCTTTCTCGACTTGAAAGGTGCTTTCGACTCCGTGGATCGACCAGCACTATTCAGTGCTCTCCACCGGAAGGGTATGCTAACTAAGTTTGTGAATATGTTGCGAGCATTGTACTGGCATTCCTATGGTCGCCTGAGGGTATACAGTGAACTGTCAAATTCATTCGAAACGACTAGTGGCGTTCGGCAAGGGTGTTCCAATTCTCCATTCCGGTTCAACTTCGTCATGGACGAGGTGATGGAAGATGCTTTAGGAGGTCTCCGGGATGTGGGAATCGAACTGGGAAATGGAGAGAAGCTGTATGACCTGGACTACGCAGGTGACGTTTTGTGCCTTTTCGAGTCTGCGGACCATGCCAGCGGGCACTAGATAGACTGTCGAGGTCGGTTGCTCGGTTGCTCAGTTTGGCATGTGCTTTGCACCTTCAAAGTGTGAAGTGCTGTTGCACAACTGGACAACAGCAGTGCCGAACTCGGTGCTGAGCGGAGAGGAACTAACGACTGTGGACCGTTTCACCTACCTTGATAGCTGCGTATGGAACGATGGTAGCTCGAGATTGGAGGTAAATATGAATATATCGAAGGCTCGAGCAGCTTCTGCTGAACTGAAGCGCTTGTGGAGTCGGCCTGATATTTCACTGAAGTTCAAAGGTCGTGTGTACCGTGCCGCAATGCGTTCATTTCTGTTGTACGGTTGTGAGACATGGAGTATGCGTGTGGGCGATGTTCGTCGGTTGGAGGTTTTCGACAACCGATGTTTACGTAGTATGGCTAGGATTGGATGGAGTGACCGGGTGAGTAATATTGAGGTTAGGAATCTGGTGTATTGGGCGCCACTTCTGAGAATAGCTTGTTTCGGCGTATGAAACTTAGTAGAATACGCTGGTTGGATCACGTGTTGCGTATGACGAAAACTCGTCTACCATACCGTGGCTATTTTTGTGTTCCTCCTAAGGAATGGAAGAAGCCATGTGGAGGTCAACAGATGACGTGGCCACGTGGGATGGGATCGGAAAGACCCGCCTACCGGCTGGCTGGAGACACTGAAGGATATGGCAGTGAACCGTGAACAGTGGCGATCGTGCTGTCATTTTCTATCGAATCAGAATGATTGAAAACACGTGCGTTTGTACAGTTAGACTGCATTTCCTGTTGGCTGTAGCAGGATTTTATCTTTTTCCGCCTGTATAGGTCCACTTCCTGTTCCCGTTGGATATTCGCTCTTTTTATATAAACGTGTAACTCTGGGGAAATGCAGCGGTCAGTGAGGCTTGCCTTGCTATTTAAAGCTGAACGAAGAAGAGAAGAAGCGGTTTCCCTGATATAATTTAATTGTGAAACTGAGGCTAACTTTTCTTTTTACGAATCATTTTCTTTCGGGTGAAATGCATTTCATGCTGTGTTTTATTCTGCATACCTATGATTCAAGTGCCATCCTCGGATCGTCTACTTGTTTGTCGAACGCGATTATTGAAATCCAAGAACTCAGCTGGCGCCTTCTCTTCAATAACTTGCGCCAATATATACGTAATGCAATGGAGCAAGTAAGTCATAAGTGGTTACTTACGTCTTACTGGATTTGGATTTCTACCCTAAGTTTATGCTAACTATGCGTTACGCGTGGTCATTGGCAACTTCGTAGACAACACGCAGCCCATATGGATTTCATTGGTTGGCTGTTTGACCCTTCGATTCTTAGCCTTTCGTGTCTGTGGTATAATGTACAAAATTTTACTTTCTTATTTCGGAATGTGTTTTAAGCTACCGAGAACCGTAGCGACAATCAATTAGTAACGCGAGAGAAACTCTTTTAGATTGCCTCCCACAATAGTGGCGAAGGGAGACAGTCTTTACCACTTGTATGCTCTATTTAACACAAAAATGAAGGAGTTTGTCGCCCTAATGTAATTATCCCATTTCCATTTTTTCACTGAAAATTTACACTCCCCCCACGGCTCATGGGAGTCGGGTTGCACATCGTCCCTTAGTGCATATGCCGGTCGTGTAAATTTGATTAGGACTTTGTATTGTTTTTTCCAATTTCGAACTCAGACTTTGCATACAGTCGGTATTTGTGGGGCGAGTACACTAGTTCTCGTTTTCATGACATCTGCATTGACGTCATTTTGGTAAATCAAAGAGGTCGGCTTGAAGAACAGTGTGAATGAGTTGAAGAAATTATGTTGGCGTAAGCGTTATGTTCACGAATACGGCAATCCTCAGAGTTGCCCAGTACGTCTGAAAAGTATAAAGCAATGAAACCAATATGAGCCGTACAACTATGAGTACATCTGACTTTACTTTGACCGATTCTAAATTTTCGCATTTAGTTCAGCTTTGTAACCAACAACTTTGCCCATCGTTTACAGCCATGGCTTTTGGGGATCTCTTAGATCCCAACTGGAGATAGTTCACGGGTTAAGTTTCCCATTTCTTTTCTCGAAGTAATGGATCGACCATCCTGACCCACTTTCCAGTCATTAGTTGCCTCGGAGGACAGTGTACATCGAGGGTGTTGATCCGGAGCAATGCGTAGTAAAAGCCCGACCTACCTTGACCGGTTCAAATTTCGTGCTCTTTCTGACGATTGAATTCCGAGCCAGTATCCTTACCGGCGGAGGTGTTTCGGAGAGAATTCCCTTACTTGTAATTCCTCCATCTCCTTCGTGTAGCACTCGAGTTTCAACGAAATTCATTTTTACCCTTGATGACCGTAAATGCTCATTTGCGTTCTTCTGGAGTTCTGAAACCACTGCTTCTGGTCTTGCTGGCGCTGCTACGGCGCCCAGCCGGACAACTGAGACTGCACTAATTAACTAGATCCTAGTCGATATCCGGTTGTGCACGACGAGACCCACGAAATCGGGTAACGTAAGTAGCCATTTTTCCAATAGGTGCCATTTTTTATCTGCTTACACTCTTACAGATTACATCTCAGATGCCATGAAATGTCGTGCGTACAGTAAAGCGGGATGATATCGTTATGCCAACAGGAGAAAAGTGCTAAGGCATTTTGGAGGCCGTTTTGTCTATCAGGGAACGGGTGATGCGTTTGAATCCTGTACCTTGTCCATCGCCTGTTCTGTTCTGGTATGAAATCTGGATGTTTAAATCGCCGGTACGCCACTTGGTATTCGCCTTCGAGTAGACACAGGTCAACCACATCATAACTAACTACTGGTATTTCGTCTGCTTATTAGGTTGCATGTCGCGCTGAAGCACTCCCCTCGGCTTGGCCCACACGTTAGTCTATCTATGAGCTTTGGGGAGCCAGCGGCGGTTACAATGTGATCAGTTGTCTCCTACTTGCTTATCAAATTTCCAAAACGCGCTTGCTGAAAAAGTAGAATTGTCTTACCTAAGAACACCAATAAGCGTATTAAGAATACCGTGCACTCTGTTGTCTTAGTGGGTCGTGGCCGCATTCGTCATGTCGTGACACCCTGGACTTCTGGTGCATCTCGGCTTCTGATGCAAATCAAGTCCATCACAGCTTCTCTCGAAAATACTGAAGCACGGCTCACAGGGAGACTTAAACTCAACCCAGGTCTACGTAGGGTGGTGAAAGCAGGTTGTCTTAATCTTTGCAAGGGTGGAACGTGCTGGCGCTAGGGTAAATTGTTGCAGGCGGTCTTATATCATCCGAGGCTTTAGTAAAAGAACGTTGGATAAACGGAAAAACCTGCGATGGTGACATTTTGGTCGTCCATAAGGAAAATTGACGTCCCGTGCTCTGGGCGGAGCACTTTGAATCACAAATTAATTGGCCCAAAACTATTCCGATGTACATCTCGTGGTTTGTTTCGATAAATCTTTCCTTCGAGACTGAGATCCTCAAGGGAATCGAAGCCTTAAGGCGTCCCAAAGCGCCGGGCACCGATGTCTCTTCTCCAACCCTGCTCGAGGATGGTGAGGTTGGGTTCATTAAGGAGGTACATATTCTGTTGTCCAAGGTTAGTCCCTTCAAGAACTCGTTCACGTGAAGGGACTCGGTCGTTCACCTCATCTTTCAAAAGGGCTCCCGCAGCCACCCTAACCGCTGGGTTATCACCCTAATCGTAATAACGCTGAATCTGTTGGAGACTACCTCATGGCACCATCTCCCTAAAAAAGAAAAGAAAACGGGACGGGTAACAATAAATGTTCAACTGACAAATATTGCGTTATAGAACTACATAAACGAGGGAAGATTTCGAAGGAAACGACGTCATTGACCACGACATCGAGCAACTTCATCCGATGTCTCCAACTATCGACTGGCTGGAGAACTCCTGGGTCTCAACTCAGTAATCTGATTGAGCCTATAGGATCCATTCATATGATTAAGGTCTGCATACCGTCTTGCCATGTTCTCGACTTTCCACCTCGACCTACGTTCGAATCATTACCTGCCCATCAGAACCCCGTACGAGAAGACAGTGGTTTATTGGACATTCCGAAAACATCCTAATCATTCGACCAGTGCTACGAAGACTACAGTGTTCAAACATCGAAAGTCTTCGCACGTCACCCCCCGGCAACCGTGTTTCCGAGCCTTATAACAGGACTGACCTTACTGCTGCTGTGTATATTGTTTGATAACCGGACATTACTTCGATGCCACAAATGTCTCCAATCGGTAAACGCCAACGGGGATTTTTGGCTACACAAGGGTTCGTCATCCGAATTGCGACCGCCTGGTGAGACAAAACCACTCATGTAAATAAATCCATCTACTTAACTCAATTATCTCCATTTTCGGATAAAATTGGGCTTCGCACCAATCCAAAATGTAATAGCCGAAACCTGAATGCAACTGGAGGTCGTACTGGAGGCGAATTCACATCACAAGTAGCGACAGACAAGGTCGCTTTCGCCTTCTTACGACACCTTTGGCATTGCCACGACATGTAGCTTCCTTCCAAGTATCGGGTGTACAATGCATCTTCACAGTTAAGAAACGTATCTCCACCTGGATGACGTTCTGCAGCCTTCTGAATTCGTCCACCGATGTCTCCGCAGTATTGCTCGAGTTCGGTTGGCGCATCTGATTCTTAATGCCGAGGTGCATCTGCAAGCGTTGGATGCAGACACTCGTCTTTTGATGTATGTATGCTTGCTCATGTCTCATGTTCCCGTGTTTTTGTGCGCGTTGGTCAAGACTGGAAAGTCGATGTTGTGGTCAAATCATGATTTGACGTTGAGGTGGGCAGATAATGGCATCAGCTTCCGCATTAGTTGACGCTTCCAGCCTTCGTTGCTGAAGTCCATGAGATAAAAATTGCCGTCGGGTGGAGGCGCTACGAGATATGGTGGTAATGCTATACGGTTTGTCTGCAGAAATGGTCTTCCTTAAAAACTACCATAAAATCCAATGGCTACAGAAGTGAAAGCACAAAACACTTGTCTTTTTAGCATCAGTTGTTTTCCGCGTCCCATAATTACTTCCTGTGAGATCACCCTCTGATGTTATCGCGTTAGCACCTTGCCAGTATATTCGACCAAGGCAGGCCGTGAAGAAGGGGGTCGTAAACGACGCGTAAGTCGTTGTTGGTCGATTGAATATCCGCCCATCCGTGAAGCTCGGAGCTTGTAACGATGTTGCCAACGAAAAGGATGTAGTGCATGAAAGACAATCACCGTGATCACGCGTGAGACGGCAACAGATTTTACTAGGCGATCAGTGCCGCCCACTTCTTCGGACCAAACTGATCACCTCTATCCATTTTTATACAAAGCTCGATAGCTCTTTAGGCAATTGGGTTGAAAGAGTCTAACGTACGTATAGTTTCCCCTCCCCCTACATCAGGCTTCTTATCTCTGGAACATTTCCCGATTGAGAGCGACCTAATATGATTGGATTTCCGGTATTGTCGGTGTTTTCTGTGTCTGTTACTTCCGAAATACTTCCCAAAAGTTGCTTTTGGAAATCAAAACTATTAAAACAACATCTTTTTCGATTTCCGTCTAACTTTCATGTGCTGACACTAAACTAGTGCGTTCTCCGTCTGATAATTAGAATTTAACAAAGAGATGTATAGCCGACATTCTGACTGTGTCATGAACATATAACATAACTCCAGAGATATTTTCTAGGATTGTTTTCTCCACTTACATCACTTTAACTCCTTTGTTTATACCCTGTCTGCCGTTCTGTGCGACATTCTCATTAGATGTCTTTTTGTTCACTGTGGCTTCCTGTAAATGCAGTTCGTTTTGTAAAATTACTAATGAACTACTATCTTGATTTTCATTTCAAAAGACAGATTTCCCGGGGTCAGACTTGTCGCCGAGCGATATCGTGAGAGACACGTTGCAATTACTAATGGAGATTCTCCGTGCCCACGATATCTCTCTGTTGCCGGCGGATGTTCGCAAATCCTGTTTCAGTCAGGTGAACGGTTTGGGTATCAGTTGACTATTGCTTCTGCATTTTAACTGACTAGTTTCTCTTTATGAAAATCGCTGTTTATTGTCAGAGGTTGTTGGAATGCTATTCATGCAGTTAGTAGGTTCGTTAGGCTGTATACGTGGTCGTTCCGTTGCTTCTGGCTAAATTTAGCATTGTTCCGACACTCTCCTATTTATTAGTTACATTGCTCTTTGCCGTGTTTCCGCAAACGCAGGATCGTTCGTTGTATTGTTTCATCCGTAGAAATATTATACGCAAGTGGCGTCTCTGATTTGTCATTTAGGCTGTTTCAGATATGGATATTTCAGACAACTCAATAAGGATTTGTTTTTAGGTTTGTTGTTCATTTGATTTCCTTTCAACATACTCACCTATGAGCATAACTGAAAGTGCCTTATCCCGTATACTTAAAGATCGACGACGCTGGTAAACATAGTCGGCAACCATATTCCTTCATGTATGGTGCACAGTCACAAAATCTCGTTAGTTCTGACATAGCACGAGTTACTTAGCATCTATTTACCGTTACGACCTCAAAATCTAATCCCTTGATCTCCTAACGATATCCACCGCACTGCTAGAGCTTGATGTAAACCAAATATGGAAATTTGGTTGCTTTTAGCTCTGGTTTCAGTTCTAAATTTATATCCTGATGAATGTAGTTCCATGCAGTGGGCGCCTATGAGGCGCGAGTCGACCCAAATTACTGAAGGAATAGTGTTCCGGTTTTATAATTACATTACTGGAGATCAAAGTATGCGCTGTTTAAATCTTCCTAAAGTAAATCTTCATGATGAAGTTCTAACACATAATGACGAAGATCCTTATCAGCTCCGACAACCCTTTTCGTTGAGTTTTAAATTTTACTGATGCACTCACTCTCGTAGAAGTTTAATTAATAGGGATCGATACTGCTTTTTAACTTCTGACGCTCTGATTTAACGGTCAACATAGTCCAAGAGGTTAAAGAACAAGTCTTCAGAATTAAGTCATCGAATTTACAATTGGAGAGAATTTATGACAAATACTGCAGGCGACGTCGTGACCGAGATTGCGCAAGCGAGGTTGTGTGCTTTTTCGAATCTGCAGAGGACGCGCAGTATGTACTAGACAGATTGGCATGAGTTTTTACTCGATTCGACATGTGTTGCCCGTCGAAATATGAAGTGCTGCTTCAAGTCTGGACGGTAGTTCTTTCGAGATTCATACTCAGTGGAAAGCAGCTAACCATTGTTGACCGTTACAGTTACCGGGGTGAATTCTTGATTCGGGATGGTAGTACGGTATTGGAGGTGATTACGCATATACCGAACACTCGAGCGACATATGCTGGTCTGAAGCGTTTGTGATGTCGATTTCAGACTTCGATTTATTTGGGAGGCCAGTTGTGTTGTATGGTTTTGAGACGTGGACTTATGGTGTCACTGATTGTTTGTTGCCTAGGAGTTTTTGATCATCTATGTTTGTATAGTATCAGTAGGATTGGATGGAGTGACTGGGTGAATAATGTGCGGGTTAGGAATCGACTATTGAATATCTGTTCTGAGAATATTCAGTCACAGTAGACTTCGTTTGTTGGATGGAGTGTTGCGTATGACGAACACTCGTCTTTCGTGCTGTGCGCTATTTTCCATTCGTTTCACGGAATGGACGAGGCCACGTATAAGTTGACAGGTGACGTGGCAGTGGGGAACGATAAGATATACAGCGAACTTAGATGAAATAGGTGTGTCGCATGTCCGTATTATGAGTTCGAAAGATCCCCCAGCCAATTGGCTGCTGAGCTTGAAGAATATGGCATCGAATCATGGATGTTGACGATGCGGATAAGGTCGTGGCGTTTGGACGCTAAGGTTTCGTGTTGGAATCCTCTCGTCGCTGGTCCACTTGTCTCCTTGACAGCCCTCTACTGGCTGCACTCCTCCTTCCGAGAAATGGTGTGCATTGTTATTTCAATAATAAAGTAAGTAAAAGTTAAAAGTTTCGATCCTCTTTTTTGGTCGAATCATAATGAATAAAATATTTTCGTTTGTACAGTTAGAGTGTTTTCCGTGTGTTTGTTATTACGGCATTTCTTTCTTGTCAGCGCTGTCCCTGTCAACCTTGCACATTCATTCTTCCAGCAGCGACGTGTATCTAGATGTGAAATCCAACTGTTAGCGGGGTTGCCTTGCTCTTTAGAATCGAATGTTGAAGATGATGAGGTTACGAGGATCATAGTGCAAATGGTGAATTTAAGTAGTAATATGAACTAGGTCAAGCAAAGAGCACCTGTGTACGTGCATGTTTGGTGGGAGTGGCAGCATAATAGGGTTGGCTGGCCGGCGGACGGCGAAGACAAAATACAAGCAAAAAACCTTGCCCGAACATGTTTTGTCTTCGGTTGTTACATCGGGTGACCTCCACAACCATCTCACAAAGTTGAAGTGCAACAGTGGAAAATGTCAATCTTGAAAAACATCTCGAATGACGAAAAATCTCTGCAGTCAAAGACGGGTTCGTTAAGAGAAGAAGTACCGCTGTGACAAGCTGCAAAATAATATCCGTAGAAAAGGGACAGAGTAGTAACCGTGAGAGAATGGTCTAATGATTGTGGATTGGTTGATAAGGAATAATCCTTTGTTTTCCAGATGACCTTGCCTTGAACTCATTCAAGAGGAGGAAATTAGGTAATCGAAGCCACACCTAACCTCGGTATTCAAATGGGGGACCTACCTGAGCTCTGTACAGCACAAAAATGTGAACTAGATTAAAAAACATCTGGAATGAAACAGAAGTCCAACTCTGCACGTAGCGCGAGGAGCAAGCTAAGTTGTTAAACAAGACCAGAATAATAAAGAACTAATGAATAAATCGGAAATAAAAAACGAGGTCTGTGGTGAACAGGTTCGGCCTGTCAAAAAGCAAACGTGGGGTGTGGTTAATGTTCCGGAGAATGTGATACCAATTGTGAATGATATAATGTTAATAACACAGGGTTGTTGGTAGATGTAATGCGCCAACGTTTCGACTATCGTGGGTAGTCTTTTTCAGGGCAAGTTTTACAATCAGATGACTGTGGGAACGTTCACGTGCCAACTGACGTTAAGTTATCTGTTTGTGAGTGTGTGTACTTTGAACTGTGGGTCCGGTAAAGAAATAGTTGTCCTTCACGTCATGCGTCCCCGTGGTGGTGGGGTCAACCAGCGTGGTGACCTTTTGGAATGTTTGTTTCTCAAAGATGTTAAGGCTGTCCATATCTCCGAAACCTCTGCTCCGTCGTTCCGATTGATGCATGTGGGGTGGGAGCTTACCGCCAGAGCCTCGGCAAATTTACGTTCAGTGCAGGTTTTGAATCCACGTTGGATGTGATACCAATATTCAAAGTCGTGATTGTCGGAGTCTTAAGGGGTGGTTTTTTCAATATTGGAGTTCGAAGATGTATTCATGGCACTTGGGTCACTACGAAAGGGTATTACTGAGCTCTGGAGAACGCCAACATTTGCAAGAATTGACTGGGAATAGATCCCATGAACTCAGAATGAGATAATTTACTTAGCGAAAAAACTTGATATCCACGTTATGGAAACCGCAGCAAATCCGAACGTGGTCAGTTTCGCAAGAAGACCTTCGTACAAAACTCGGTCGAAGTCTTCAACGATATCGAGCAAGTGAAGGTCTGTTTCTTTGTGGTCGTCGAATTTAGTTGATCAGAGGTTTGAGACAAGGGCCAGCAGATCACTGAACGACGAGGGCAAAGTCCGTAGTGGTGGTCCCCAAAATTTTTCGCCTCCGACAAATGCGTAGTTGGTCGATGATGACAATTTCGAATATTTTCGGAATTACAGATGTGAGGAGAACTGAACGTTATTTGTTCTGGCCCGGAAGATCTTTGCATTTAGGAGGAGGAGAAATCATGATCTATTCCCAAACAATTGAACAAGTAGAAGGTTTATAGAAAATGACGGAAGAGGGTATGTAAATGAGCAAAGAACTCAGGGCCTACCTTTTAAGGCTGATGGGCGGACGCCATCCAGAATGTAGCGCTTGGTAGATCTTGGTGTCAATGGGACGTACAAAAGTGATCAAGGAAAAAGTAGAAGGTGAAGCGGGATAACTGGGTAAAGTGAAATTAAAAGCAAACCAAGAACCGAAAACCTCGGGTTCTTCTTGTTGTTTGTGAAAATGATCACCAGAGGTATTACAAGTAGGTGAAAACTGAAAGGACACAATTTGTGGGGCGGCTTTCTCAAGCGCCTACAATGTTTGGCTATCAGTGACGGATGAGATCAAGCGTTTGCAATTAGATGGTGCATATCTAACGCATATCTAACGAGTATCTGTCCTCGGCTTGTGCGAAGCGGTCTTGGGACGCGGGAGTGAGTCAGGACGCCCGGGGGCGAAATGTTGAATACTTCATGCAAACTAAACGATTGGGTATAGTTAAATTATTGGTCGGGTTCGGAGTTGCTGTGGTTGGAAAATTTTTCGCCTAAATCTGTTAGTGGTGGTAGGTGAACCTTACCAACTTGTATTTTTCAGATACAGCGACCATGCAAGATGCCATGAATGGTCACGGCTTGGTGGGTTTGGCTTATGGGGAAAATTCAGATGAGATCCATACCCTAAGCAGAAATGTTTTCTTCATCTGACTGTCTCCACACTAACCAACAGGGCAACTGTCTGTCCTACCTCGAACTCTTGGAAGCTCTGAAGTAGGCGTCTCCGAAACACTCATTCAAGACCGCACTTCCCTAACCACTCTCCGAAGTTTTGTTACAGCCTCGGTCTCCCGCTTCACTTTTTTCGTGTCAAGTGATCCGGTTTCCAGCATTCGTGGTTGTTCCGGCGTCGGAGTCGCTCTAAGCACAACGATTTCGTGTACAGTATTAGACCAGATTGCAGTCATCAGTTTTGTGTGCGCCGATAGCGGTCGATTGAAACACGGATTTTAGTTCGTGGTCTCTGTTTATGCTCCCACCGACTTCAACCATTAATTTAAATACAAATTCTATCGAGGTTTGTCCTGACTAATTCGAAGTGTGTATTCAACGACCTTTGTGGTCTTTGCCGATGATTTTATTACCTAAATTGGGTGTTTGAGGAAACAAAACCGTACATCAGAAAACGATTTGCTTTTCCAATCGACCGCATCCATAAAGACGATCGCTTAATCCAAGTTTGTTCCGACCACAGACTGTCTCACAAAAATCTTGCAAATAGAAAGCAACATCTTACCTTACACCCTACTCCGCCTTCATAGCGTTGGACTTGGACTGATCAGATTTTCATTGGTCACCAGTGACGTGGATCAGTTGAAAACTGTCGATCATGTTGGTTTACATCTACGGGTTCGGATAATGCTTTGATCCCACTTCGCTTTTTATGTGCCTAATTTTTGGTCGCAGTACCGACAAAAGCGCATCTAGCAAAGCTGCTTTTAGAAGATAATCGTCGACATATTAGTTCCTCTAGAGATTTCAGTGCAGTTATTGCAGCATGCACATGCTTAGGATCCGTGGAAACATGGTGAGTAGATCAGAGTTGCCCGGCACACAGCGCTCCACAAGACTAAGGAAAATAAACCTTACGAACCATGGATATCTTCGAACTCACTTGTTATATGCTCGCGAAATCATCCTTCCGGATTCCGCATACCATCATCGAGAGGAATGCATGTTTCTCATGAGCAATAGCCACAGCCACTGCCGGATGGTTAGGACTGCTGGTCCACGAAAACCAGATGTAAGCGAAGTGATCAAAGAATCCAACGACTAACTGATTCACTCCCAAGGGTATCGCCTAGAACATTGGGTAAATCACCTAAGGGAGCAGTTTGGTTCGTGCACTCCAACAATAAGTCTTCAACCTATGGATGGAATCGGAACAATGCGGGTACAGGCCAGTAGACGACTCAGCTGTCTCCCGGCTAACAACCGTATATGATATTTTGAGGTCTCACGTGATTCGCCGCTTTAGGTCTCAGGTTCATGGTTTCCGTTTTCCTCCCACGTCATTTACCGCATTACTTAGTCAAGTTCGATACCGCTTACTTGCAGAGACATCAAGAACCCGTCATCCTCACTAACATTTGCGGACTGAACTGCTGCTTTGATTCTGATCACTAGTTTCTGTAGTCGTTTTCTCCTGCTGCTCCATCTTTCAACGAAACCTGAATCTTTCCCTCATCAGATGCCACCCTCTAGTCCCAGCTACACTTCCCATTTCTCTTTTGTTCCCAAAGCAGATGTCTGTGCTTTTGTTTATCAATCAGTTGCTCTCAAATATTGAATTCTGAATTTCCCAAACGCGCTTTTCAGCTGGTAAATCCGATTATTTTTCTTTAACCATTATTTCTACGTCGTTTGTTGGTGTTCCAGCAGTGGTGACTTCTCTATCTCCGATTTGTTATTTCCAAACATTGAATGCTACCTTGCTGCAGATTTTAAATGATATGTTTCTGTCTTCGGAAATTTCAATGTTCACAAACGGGAATGCCTAGTACGCTCTCCCTATACATATGATGCGGCCTTGTTGCTAACCCGCTTCGCTATACCGAAATCCTAGCTTCAGCACTCTTGATTTTCTAACTTAGCAGCATGACCTCTGAACGATATTTGCCGTGTGGCAACCTTCTGGCGTATGCAAACGCGGGCACCAAATGGTTCACGCATCGGGTTAGCGTCTGAGTTAACCGTGTTGTTCCTTTAGCTGCGTCTATCTGCGGGCAGTTCCACTGGAACCATGAGGGCAGATACAAATTCACTAATCCTGGCCAGTTGAGGCTAACTTACACGGTGACTTTCGGGGCGGTACGTTTCCTTGGCCTGTGATCCAAGCAAAACAGTGCCGCGAATTGTCCCGTGACTACCTGAATCGACCCCTAACGTTATTTTAGGTTTGGCTTAGTAGTTAATGCATTGTTTCGCTCAACTGTGCCACTGTATACCTGTGGGCTGCTATCTCCGCTTCAACTCTTACGCGAACGACAAACACGGGACGCCGCAAGCCGTTCATCATCATCATCATCATCATCATCGTTCAGTCCTAAAGAGCAAGGCACGCCTCACTGACCACTGCCTTTTCCACAAGGTTGCCTTTTTCTATAGAAGCAATGAATAGCTAAAATAACGAGGTGGACCTACGCAGGTGCGAAGAGATGAGAATGCTGCAGTGGCTAACATACGGAACACAATCTTACTGTGCGGTGGCACTCTTTCAATCATCCTAATTCGATAGAAAATGACAACACGATCGCCACTGTTCACGGTTCACTGCCATATCCTTCAGTGTCTCCAGCCAGACGGTAGGCGGGTCTTTCCGATCCCAACCACGAAGAAGTGAGACACCTTTACCTATGTTCGTTGTACATTTTTCCCATCCCACGTGGCCACCTCATCTGTTGACCTCCACATAGCTTCTCCCATTCCTTAGGAGGAACACAAAATAGGGTGCGATATGGTAGACGAGTTTTCGTCATACGCAACACGTGACCCAACCAGCGTAGTCTACTAAGTTTCATACGCTGAAACAAGCTATTCTCAGAAGTGGCGCCCAATACACCAGATTCCTAACCTCAATATTACTCACCCGGTCACTCCATCCAATCCTAGCCATACTACGTAAACATCGGTTGTCGAAAACCTCCAACCGACGAACATCGCCCACACGCATACTCCATGTCTCACAACCGTACAACAGAAATGAACGCATTGCGGCACGGTACACACGACCTTTGAACTTCAGTGAAATATCAGGCCGACTCCACAAGTGCTTCAGTTCAGCAGAAGCTGCTCGAGCCTTCGATATATTCATATTTACCTCCAATCTCGAGCTACCATCGTTCCATACGCAGCTATCAAGGTAGGTGAAATGGTCCAAAATCGTTAGTTCCTCTCCGCTCAGCACCGAGTTCGGCACTGTTGTTGTCCAGTTGTGTAACAGCACTTTGCACTTTGAAGGTGCAAAGCCCATCCCAGACCGAGCTGCAGACTTCGCGAGTCCATCTAGTGCGCGTTGTGCACGATCCGCGGATTCGAACATGCACACGACGTCGTCTGCCTAATCAAGGCCACAGCTTCCCCCTATTTCCCAGTTGGGCTCCTACATTCTGAAGACCTTCTCAAAGCATCTTCCATCACCTCGTCCATGACGAAGTTGAACCGGAATGGAGAATTGGAACACCCTTGCCGAACGCCACTAGTCGTTTCGAATGAATTTGACAGTTCACTGTATACCCTCAGGCGACCATAGGAATGCCAGTACAATGCTCGCAACAACTTTACAGACGTCGCTGGCATGCCCTTCCAGTATGGGGATTTGAATAGTGCTGTCCGATCCACCGAGTCGAACGTCCCACTCAAATCGATAAAGACTACGACCGAGGGGCGGTGATGCGTGTGGCGCGTTTCCAGTGTGTGGCGTGTTTCCAGTGTGTGGCGCACAGTGAATATGTGGTCCTCTTTGGGTTTTAATTTGCTTACGTAATTTGTCTGTAATATTCTTGGCTTTATTGAGACATTTTAATGTGTTTGATATTTTGGCTCTTAGCTGTTTCGCTGGTTTTCCTGTGACCGATTATTAATTTGTTTTATCACTGAGTAATTGGCGCGTTTTTTTTCTATGGTCGGAGTCATTCAGTATCCCAACCGCGTTACCATTGTCTGCGGAAGAACGACTATATAGATGTTTTTTTCGCAACGTTTCTGTAGCTTTTATCTCCTTGTCTGGTATGTTTTGCATGCGTTTGTATTTCATGAGTTGCCTGAACTTGGTACGCAGTTACTGGTGTACATCTTCGTTTAAAGGGCACTTTGTGATTTCGGCTTCGAATGAACCGGCGAAGTCGGCTGGTCTAGCATTATTGTAGTTAAATTTCAGCCCTCGTTTCGTAGCAGTTGGTGTTTTGGTAATTTACGGATCGATTCAGCTCATTCGTATTCCATCAATTTGAATTCGTTGAATTTCTCCGCTAACCTTTCTTCAGCTCAGCTCAGCTTGTGTTGGATGTCATGGTTACTCTTGTCGTCCAGTTGCCATTACGGACTTTTGAGATTTCTGTTTCGAGTCGGTTTAGTTGAGTTTCGCATGTGCATTTTCTGCGATGTGCGTGATTGATGAGTTCACGATGCATCCGTGTGCAATATGAATTTGCAATTTTCCTCGCCCTGTCTGAACACACCTATGGATTGTATTTAAGGCTTTTCGGGAATTGATTGCTTTGCAAACAGCTGTGTAGAAAGAACAGTTGTTCATGCATAGTACAAGAACGCTTGGTATAGTCTGCTGATTTTTGCGCACACGTCTGCGGCTCAGACTGCAGTTCTATAGGATGGAAAACCCGCTTAAGCACTGTACACTCAGAATTCGATGTCACGAACCAGAATCGAACCGGTGATTTTTCGTTTACCGGCAGATACCCTTTCTCTGTGCCAACTTGGGCACTGTTTGCGAACGCCAAATGCGCAAGTGAAAATCCAGTGTTGCGCGAACTACTATTCTACTAGACTAGCCTTGTTGGTCGCTTTCCCAATCTATACAACTTCAAGTTCTCCGTGCCACCCGATAAAAACGTAGATCAACCAGCAAGTCCTTTGAGTCCCCTTCAGCTGTGCTGTTTGCTTCCTTTGGAATGTTACTGAGGAGATAATCCAGTGACTAAAACCATGTTAGCTGCTGTACGTCATAGTTATAGTGGTTCGCGCAACACTAGATATTCACCTACGTAATTAGCGTCGGAGAGCTAAGTTCACGGTAGTTCAGATATAAAGCATTTCCTTAGCAAGCGAAAGGTATCCGCTTTGGTTCTTTCTCGTGGCGTCGAATTTTTGAATGTATAATGCGTATGTTTACATATGTCATAAACGCCTAGATTTCTAGCGTCGGGATGTCTACATATCTTGATTAACTTTCTTCTTAGTTCATCGCTGCACACCATCCGAAGGCCACGGCGTCGTCTTCGAATGTAGTCCAGTGTCCAGTTAGTTTTGCGCTCCTTCTCTCCTCAGCAATGCCGCCATCGTGTATATTGGGGCGATGTTAGGGCAAAGTAATTTAGGGGTGGTCAGGTTTGCAAAGAACCTTTCCACGCCACTGAGGGTGGTAAAATTATTCGATGATAAACACTAGATGCAGCAACCCTTTCATTTGAGGTTTTATCACGCCGATTTGTTCTCATCGAAGACTTCAGGCACGAGTGATCAGATGCATCTAGTCACCTAACTTCAACTGTCGCTGGCCAGGTCTTATAGACACCTCTGGCAAGCACCCTGAGATTTTTTTCAGAGTGATTGCATCACGGCGACAAAGAATACGTTTAGCTCCCGAAATACCGTTTGGTTTTTCTCCGCGAGCGATACATTTCTTAGCATTGGGGTAACAGCACTGGTCAAAAACCTCACTAATGAAGACTGTCAGACGAGGTTCAGCTGCATTAGCTCTGATTTGGGACAGTATCCTGGGCAATGCATGCTGGGAGCTGATTAGCGAAGCATATGAACCATTCGATTTACCCTAAGAAATTGAGGTTGTTTAAAAACAAAAAATCTCGTTGCCTAAGTCTCGAGTTGATTAGAATGCTGGTTTGTTTCTCATCTAGGTCAGTTCAGGTCGGCATAGTATACTCTGTCTCCTTTTCATCGACTTACCAACTGATGCCACTTTTACCTTTTTCATGGTTTGATCGTACTGCTTTGGACTTAATAACAAGGCTGCGAACATTGGGCCCTACCACCCCAATGAATTACAGAAATGAACTATATTCTCTGTTGCATCGGCCATCGTCCAGAACAACCAGACTCGCGCTGTCCAGTACTGCGAGCAAGATGGGTTGTGATATGTTGAACGCTGCACGGAGCTCCCTTGCTGATGTAACTTCCACTGCTTTGATGACCAAAATTTTGAATCACAAGCTTCGTTTAGGGTTCCCACGGCAAAGCCCACGCAAATCTCCAGCATCGTTTCTACATTGAACCGTACTAACTTCCGTCCTTCCGTTGTAGGTACTGCCCAAGCTGCCGCGATAAACGAGAGCAGATTCCTTTGGACTGGAGTGAATTGTTTGTATTGAATGGTGGTAGGTCCTCATATGAAAAACAGGGATGGATTAGTTTGGTTAGTATGCCATGGAAACTTCTTGCGGGCCTTATTCTCTGGCGATTATTTAATGCTCGCGAAGGGTGTGTGCGTGGGAATCAACGCGGTGTCTTTCGGGTCCGAGGTTGTCTTGACTACCCCTTCACTCTGTGACAGATCACTTTTAACTGACCCTTTGTCTTTCTCGATCTGAAAGCAACGGTTGACTCATCCGATGGTGTACTTCTTTGGCGATGCCTCTCAGCAAAGAATACACCGATGAATGTAATGAGTCTCGGAGTCCAGTCTTCAGAACAGGCATTGAATCAGGATAGGTTAGGGTGGTTGGGCCATGTTCTCCGCATGCTAATAAAACAATTACTTCTCTGTATTCTGTGAAAAGGGTACTGAATTCGTAACCAGCGGACTGGCCTGTGTAGGTCTCCTTATGCCATCGGGTTGAGATTCATGAGGTCCCCCACCCCTAAGCGTTGGTGGTGATATAGTTCGATACCGCATTCAGTAGTGCTCTTACATTTGAAATGTTCTTTTTTGGGTATAGTTCCTTGACTTATTATTTCCTGATCTGTCTTTCACTGTTTCATGTTCTCTTTCTTCCCTTTTGAGTGGATGGTAGTGTGAGATAGCAGCCAAAACCAGAACACATTGGTGCAAGTTTAGTGGTAGTAAAACACTGAAACTGAGCTAAGTCCCACAGTGCTGTCTGCCTCAATGGATTAATGCTTAGGCTGTTGCTCAGCAGCTTATGACAAATGGTTTACTTTGCGCTAAACAAACTCCTTTTTAGTCTTTAAATCGTTCTATTTGATATAAAGCATTGTTCTTGCTTAAGATTTGTCCCTTGATGTACTTTACTCGATTTCTCTCACTGTGTTAATTTTGTCTACCTTGGTGATACCCACCAGATCATCGCAACATTGATTGGTCCACTGATCACCTATTGTCAAACTTCCGCCGACCGCATTGCACAAGCTGCGGTGTCTGAATCGGATCTGTTAATCGAATCAGGTGAAACTGGCCCAAGAAAATTCGCTCAGAATCCCTATCGTATGCGGTCTGCCGCATACATGCTCAACTGTCTTTACTTGATTGAGACCACACTGGCTCGTTTGGAATATGCTACTGATCTTGTGGAACAGATCAATGTGTTATTAAATCAAAACATTGACGTACTTGTTGTCGCCCAGGTTTCTGCTGTGTTAGAGAGCACGCGTTTGATATTTCCGCTCCGTGTACTTCAGCACGGTCATGACCCTGCTCGAGACGGGCCGCTTGCCAACCGAGCTGACCAATCCAGTGGGAGTACCGAAGGTCTCAGTGAGCCGGAAATTCGCAATGCTCTCGTAAGTCTGTCTTAATTGTTTTTGATTTCGGTCAACTAACGCTATTAGGTATTTAAAAATGAAGTACGAGTGAGGCGCGCTCTGCGAATTTCTATATATATATATATATATATATATATATAACATCGACGCTTAACTCTTTACTGTGGAACTGTGGAAGCACTATGCAGCTATTTTTCTGGTAGACATCCTCAGTGCTTGTTCACCGCGCCCGAAACGGACGTTTGTGAATGAAACGTCTCGATTGTTTCCTTAATCGGATGGGCTCTCAGCGGCTTATCAAGCGTTAACGCTTGATAAGGCAAATGAGTCGTGATGGTCATTCGATGACATGGGAAAGCGGTATGAGAACTTTAACTAGCTGGCTGGCACGTGTAGGTCCGCGCTGGGGTCCTCGGAAGGGCTTCAGAAATGGTCGGAGAAAATAGGTGATATGGATCGATGCTCCAGTCAGTGGCGTTCATTTATCCGAAGTCCTTCCTCTTCTCTTACTTAGAATTTCATGGTCTGTCTTTCATCATTTCTCAATCTCTTTTTCCTCCTTAAATAGGTGGTGTTATGAGGTAGTCTTCAAATTGTGATCATTCTTGTGCAAGATTAATGGCTATAAAAATGAAGTGTAACCTTACGGAGTACAGAACCTGATGACCAGCAGCAATTGCGAGACCGGTCTAGTTTCCGGGGGGAATCTTGTCCATTGTTTATATATATATATATATATATATATATATATATATATATATGTATCTTCGCTTTAGTTTTGGGACGAGGAGTCTGAATCCATTTAAATGTTCACTGCTGATGATTCTTAATAAGGGTGAAACAGCTGTACAGTTATTTCATGGATTCCTAATGGTGAGTTGAACGATGGTATCACGTGGTGAATTATTTCATGTTCTCTTATCATTTTCAATTTGTTCATGTGTGGCGTGGTATTCTTGCGTGGAGCGCAAGCAATCAGATGACCCTAGCCGGCACTGTTAAAGGTTTCATGAAAACATTCTCTAATCTGGTTTTAATTTATGGTCACATTGACTGCGCACCGATCGCATTGAAGTCTTCAATGTTGTACTATTTGTCAAATTAAAACCCTAATTTGTTGGCCTTTGAGCAGTGTGCCCGCCATCTTTGGCTCATTAGGTCTTATATTGAAGTCATTTTTCGCAGCCAATGATTCCTAACGGTTATAAGCGCGTTGTGGTGATTAAATAATACATACTGCTTGATTCTGTCGTTTGAAAGTATCTGTGAATGTTGCTTTCTCACAGGTCTGTTTTTCGAAGTCACACATATGTACCGAGACGAATTTATACTTCATATGTAGTACTTCCGTTTCCCACAGATCCATTTTGACATTTATTTGTCTAATCCGGATCGGTATGCGTTACCAGAGCTCCGACATTTGACGGCACAGAGATTGCGCAAAATGATTCGCCGCCGTTCTGCTGATGCCATTCACTCCCATTACCAAACCATACATGATGCTCTTGTTGACCCGGCTAATGGGTACTCCTCGTTTACCAATGCAAACCCTGTTGAAAGTTCCTCCTCACATCTGAAATTGCGCACTCCCCAGCAAGTTGCCGAACTGATCCTAAACTTCTAATTGATATATCGGATTCACTATTATGGTTCATTTGGCCTTTTTAATTGTCTTTCCATCAGTTTTCTGCATAATTTTGTGCTAAAAGGTTTTGTATTTGATCCCAGTGTTGTTCTTCCATTACTTTTTCTCTTTTGGGTGTTGCTCGTTTCACTATTGTCATTCTTTCAAACCTACACGAAAACCAACTTGGCCGCTTTTTTATTGTCTGTGTTCCACGCTATTTTTGTCCAACAACAATCCCACTTGTTCAAAGAAGAAACATTTCCGTGAACGTAAAACACTAGGCTTTTTCTTTGCGTTTGACTCATGAGTACTGTGAAAGTTGAGCTATACCCCATAGCTGCTCGGGTCCACTGTGCGGGGCAGGCAATCACGGCCCTGAAACTTAGAATTGACCAGAGCCATTGAGGGCGCCCAATGTGTCAGATGTGATAAAGAGCCGGAAGAGAGCGAATTGCTTTGTTTGCATGCCGAACGAGCATCGGAGTGTAAAGGCAAAACTGCGGGCCATTTGGCTTTTCAGAAATGTAATTGTTAGTGGTCAATAACAATTCTATAGAAACATCGGGCGCCCTTTATCCAGTTGTATAGAAGAGAAAGAAGATCAATACTGCTGGATGTTAACATTTAGTATTACTCTTTCCAACCGCTTACGTGAAACAATCTGTGAATTATGTACTATGGAGTTAGAAATTGCAGTGAACGGGCATATAGTTTAAATTCGGTACAACTAACAGTTGACGTAATCCCCATGGCAAATGCTGAGTTTGTGTTAACAACTTTTGTGTACACAGAGCTGGGTTACTTAGTCGAGCCAGCATTGCCTCGCTGAAGGGTTAAAATGTTCCGGTTAGTATGGTGTAATAAAGATTTAGAACATGGGATGGGATCAACTGTGTGTTTGGTTATTATCAGATGTTTCGTGATTGGTGACACCGGGTCACAATCAGGATAATTATTCCTTGTGTTTTCTGACATTCATTTTGCCAACCACTTGGGAATAAGTTCTGCAATCCGTTGTGAAAGTCTTCTGCCTGTTCTGCCAATGTAAATGTCACCGGAACTTCAAGTGAACTGGCACACGAGATGTGACACAGAACGTGACACCCGACTAGAACCACGTTGGTTCAGAATGATTCTCCGGGTAGTTGAAAGGTAAAATTCCGGAGCTGGATATGTGCGATCTGTGGCTAAATTGAGTTTGTGACTCATTATTGACAATATGGTATTTGATAGCCAATCTGTTTTATAGGTGGGGTCACCCTTACGCTTTTGTCGACTATGGACGTCAACATACTTTTCTAGCCATCGTTACAAATGAGTATTGCACGAAGAAAGCTTTCTTCTTCCCGGAGGGTGTCCGACTTGCAGATTTTCCTGATGCAACGATAAAGATTTTTTATTAGGCCTATTTTTATACAACCGTATATATCTATATGTATATATATATATATATATATATATATGCAGATCGGTAATAGGGAGACAAAGGATAAGAAAACTAAGGCATCCATAGGGTGTACAGCATACACTCAAAGCTCAATTGGCTGAGTGCAGTGTGTGTGGCATATGGGTCAAAATCTTGCCTCACCGGGGAAGAAAAAATAATACTAATCTAACGACTGAAATTCAATGTTAGAGGCGTCAATAAGGGGTACCTGGATAAATCAGTACACACACTCAAGGTCACCGCAGTTTCTGGCGAAACAAAACAGCAAATCCGACAATCCGTCATCCCGGCTCTCGCGCGTAACACTATCGACAATGATCTCGAAATCAGAAGAAAGAGCGCTACGAAGCTGAAAGAGGAGCTGGATACAATTATACTGCCGACAGACAGCGGATGGATCACAGTCACTGTGGACAAAACAGAGTACATAGAAAAGCAAAACCATTGCTACAAGATACGTCGACTTATCGGAAAATCTACGACGATTCAACCCGAAGGCTTGCAACAAAAATCAACGCAGGACTAGCACAATTACAAGGAGTGCTGGGGGATGGGAGCCAATGACTCAAACGTTGCGCAATTTTATGGATTGCCGAAAATCCACATAGAGTACTTCTGAGACCAGTAGTCGCACTAGCGGGAACGCGAACATAAAACCTGGCCCGTGGAAGCCACTGAAACCACTCGTCACAGGACATGGATATTCAGTCAACAATCCCTTGCAATTCTTGGACAGCTTCATTGGACAGACATTGAAGAAGATGAAATCATGATCTTCGACGTTGTTTCATTTCATGTCAGTACCCTTAAATTTGGCAAGGCAGACATTACAATAACTCAAGGATACTAATGGAACGAACAACTGAAGTCGAGAAGTGTATGCGAATTAGTAGAATTTTGTTTGCAAACATACTTCAAGTTCGAGAGTACGTTTTACGAGTAAGCGAAGGGAACCCTAATGGGCTCACCAATGTTTTGCTTCATTGCTGAAGCAGTAATGCAGAAACTGGAGAAAATCATCTTGCCGTAAATCAAACCGAAACTGTCGCTTCGCTATGTTGACGGCACGTTCGTAATTATTAAACGAACTTTCACAGTTATCAACGGAGTTTTCACGGAAATCAAGTTCACCATGGAGGCAACATGACGACAGTCTGCGGTTTCTGGACGTGCTCGTCAGACGGGCACATTGAAAACATCCGTATACTGCGAAAGCATACACAGATCAAATCCCACAATTTCAAAGCTGCCACCCAAGCTGACACAAGGGAAGCTACACCAAGACTCTTTTCAAAAGAGCATGAACGCACTGTGGCATTGCATAGTAGGAGAAACAAGGAGAAAAAAATTTCGAGTGATTCCATGCAAAAGTTGCACACAAAGCTTCATCAGACGAAGTACCAACAAAGATCTGTTCCGAAATGTGATTTCCGAACAGATCAAAACCGTACATCAGACATCTTTGAAATGTTAACAGGGTTACTCAAACCCCATGGAATTGAAGTGGCGCACAAACCAATAGGAGTCCTAAGAAAGATTCTATCGATGACCAAAGAACCGATAGATGACAAGAATCGAACTGATGTCGTTTACCAAATCGATTGCAAAGACTACGAAAAACACTACAGGAGACAGACCGGAGAAAACTTAAGACACGGATCCATGAGCACCAATTGGCAACAGAAAGGCACGATCTACTTTCCCTTATTTCAGTTCACAAAGACCGGGAAGGTCGCAAGTTCAACTACGAAAACGTTAGGATCGTCGCCCAAGGTAGAACAACGCATTCGAGAGAATTTCTCGAAGCCTGGCACTCGGAAAGGTCGATAAACAGACACGTCGATCTGGACCACGTATACCTATCAGTCCGATCGGAGGACCAATCAACGCAAGCCAGTCGAGACGGACGCTGATTCAGTCCAAACATGTCAACGGCAGACAGAGATGAACAGCAACTGGCCAGCATCTCTGCCCTACCGCTTCATACAGAGCAGCCGATCAACACCGACCGAAGGCGACTCATTTAAGCGACAATGGCAACCAGATGCTCGCCACAAGATAATAGCACTGGTGATGTCACCTCGGCTGGTGATAAAACATGTGCATACGAATTGCCCAGATCAGCGAACAAGTCAATGCCATCTTGTTGAACCTTAGCTACGAGAAACAACACTGTCCTTTAGTCCGCTATATATTATGTGTATCTATATATTTGTATATTAGTAAATCGATCGCAGTGGATGCACTGTTAGCAGTTCACAAAGTGGTGAGCAAGAGAAAAGACAGAGTCGGTTTGAGGTTACGGCTTTTGGTTTATTATTTAAATAATTTTACATCTCTACTGCTCAGTTCTGAATCTAGCTGACTTGGAATACACAGACGATGCTGTGCTGCTGCTTGAAGATTCAGTTAGATTGCAGATTTGTCTGGATCATCTGGACGATATTGTAAGTATGTTTAGTATGCGTTTTTGCACCGTCGAAGTGTGAAATGCTGTTGCAACACCAGCTCAAAGCCGAACCTCGTTGCAGATGAGCAACTGCTTGAGGTGGATGGATTCAGTTGCGTGGACAGTATTATACCACCTAGCGGTCTTATATCAGATAAAGTGTCTTCGCACATGCAGATGACCCCACTGGGATTCATCAGCTTAAGGCATCTATGATGCCGGTAATAGCATCCGCTTATCGATCAAAGGTCCAATACAGCAGCACCAGTTAGGTCGGTTTTGCTCTACGGCTCTGAAACATGGCCGTTGAGAGCAGAAGATACATGAGGACTTTTGGTGTTTGAACACCGATGTCTTCGTAGCATTGATAGAATACGGTGGGCGAATTTCGCGAGTAAAGTATTGCGCCCTAGGGTTCAATCTTTGGACAGAAACTGAATCAGAATAGGTTATGGTAGTTGGAACATGTTTTGCGCATGCTCACAGAGCGGCGGCCTCGTTGTGCGTTGTTCTGTGAGGCAAGTAATGGATAGAAGATGATTCAGGATGGCCAATCGATGACATGGGAAAAAACTACGAAAGTTTTAACCAGTGGACTGGCTCGTGTAAGTACAGTAAGACTGTTAGGTTGGGGTCCACCAGATGCCCCGAAATAATAGATAGGGCCGAAGGTAATATGGCTTAGCGCCCTGTAGTTAGAAGGGCCATTTAACGCATCTCTGCTCCAGTAAAGTCTCTTGAAGAGCTACAAGGGGGTATGGTTTTACATAGTGACGGGGCAAACTCTGGACGTCATTGATCTCAACAAACTTCGTGCGACGTCACCATAAACTAATTGTTTGTGACTTAATTTGCGTCGTGATGAACTGCTTATATAAATTTAGGTAATTCGTTGAGAAGTTATTGCTCACTTGTTTTTCCCATCGTCCTCGTGTTTTTGATAGAATGCGTTTTGTTCATGGATGTAACGTTTTAACGGGTTGCTCGTGAGGAACAGGAACTATCACTTTTGTGACCCTCCCCTTTGGTTTTATATTTACCAATTTTCCTTCTAATTTTTTGATTGGTGCTACGGTAATACGTATCCCATAAAATTGTTATTCAATTCACTATTTTACCCGGGCACCGGTAAGAACTGTTCATTGAAGTTCATCTGGATGTGTGCACTTCACCTCAGCATTGGCGTAAGCTAATTGGATCCGCCTACGGAAAATGAGATCAATTTTCAAGGTCATGCAATGTGCCGACATATTACCTTTTTATTCTTTCTTGGCACATCACATGCCCCAATGATTCCGTGCGCAGATTGTGTTTGAGTATGAAGACTTCTGCACCCACATTTCGCGGTCTGTTAAAAAGGAGGTTCAAGAGCGCTCATTTCGGATTGTAGGCATCCGAATTTTTGATCTGTTTTCTCTGCGCTGATTTACTCATGAGTGAAAATCATGTTGCATCATATCGGAATTCTGTGGTTCCTTTTCATCCAGACCAGTTGGTCATTTCTCCATGTGGACTAAGACAGATCAAACAGTTGCGTTTCATGTTGTATACAGTCTTTCCCGAACTTGTGAGTCTGAAACCTTCTCAATGGCTTGCTATTTCCGCCACCAGCCAAGTCGCTTTGTATGACGGGATGGTTCTTGGCGTGATATGCAGTCGACTGGAAGCGGATGAGCGAAAGATAACTAAGGATAAGAATTCGGGAAAACTGGAGCAGCCTGTTCTTTATCGGTGTTATGTTGCTCACCTAGCATGTTTAGCACCGTATCGCCAATTAGGAATTGGCACGCAGCTAATGCAGAATGTAATTGATACTTGCATACAACGCGGAGACGTGGTGGCTGTGTATCTGCATACACAAGTGTCGAACAAAGCAGCTATAAAATGCTATACAAATTTAGGATTCAGTATAGTGGCCACACACAGCAACTACTATCCTTACGAAGACGGATATTTAATGGTCAAACACTTGGTTTGATGTTCTGCTTCGTGTACGTTCGTGGTTTACATTGTATTCCTTGAGCCTCCTTTTGTTTACGTGAGTTCGAATTTTCGTTTGTTTTTAAAAGCTGTAAGAGCACCCAGATAGTAAATACAAACGATGCCAATCGAAATTCTGCCAGTTGTCTCCTGAACCAGTGACTGGTATTGCCAATTGTTTATCGTTGTTTCCAAAATAATTATTTTACAGCCCGATCGCCCTTGATGGTAAATGGATATGAAGACACCATTTCAATTTGTTTGTCAGTCTAGATAAGTTGGCATTTCCGGTCAAATTAATAACTTGAACACTGTGAGACACTCGACCATCATTTGAGATATCCTAGAGGACGCTGGGCAAATTTTGTTCTTATACTCTCTTAGGAAACCAGATCGTATTAGTAAATTTCCAAGATGGTAGAAATCTTCAACTATAACTCCCGAATATTTTTGATAATTTTACGAACTAGTAATCTCATCGAATTACCGCTTATTTTCTATGGGACATGTAAGGTACATCGGTCCCTTCCCTCTTAAGACTAATATTGCATATTAGTTTAACAGCCTAGTCTATGTCATATTCATGAATTATGCCATTCATGTGCGGGATTTACCGTACATTGTTCGTACTTTATATTTTTACTTTTTTTAAATCATCAGTTATCAATGCTCTGCCCATAAACGTGTTCGTAGCATTTACCGGTAAAATTACGACCAAAATTTTTACTGTTTTGCAAACTTTTTTTCGTTACTGAAATTAGTTTCTTCAAATTTTAAAAGCCAGATGCGTCAATTGTTGCTTAGTGGGACTGGGTTTATATTTATGTTTACCGTATGTTCTAAGTGGTACTGTATTTTATGCATTTAAGCAGATTATTGTTTATATTACGCTTCATCGAAAGATCAATGATTGTCAGGGGATAGTTCGTCTGCCAACCTAAAGATAGTGTTGTCTCCACTTCCTTAACTGCAACTGATCTCTCGAGACGTTACATGGTTCTGTCTCACTCGAAGTTTTAGGGTCGTGATTATTGGTTCTGTCAATGCTAAGGATGTTCGAGTCCATAGGCATATCACTTCCGTTGCACTCTGTTCATGTCTCAACCATGTAAAATAGTTTCAAAAATGACTCCTAGACGAACATCACTATAACAGAGCAGAGTTTGTTTGGACACTGCTTCAAGAACAATCCAGAAACTCAGGTCTTGTTGTTTTCCATTTTAATTTGTTCATTCTTAAACTCTTAGGCCCAAGATTAAAATTAATCCTACAGATAAAACCTGGCAATCTGAAAGGTACGTATTATCCTGAAAATTTCACTCTAACGGCCCTTGGCTGAATGAGACTTTTAAATACCAGACAAGTATTTTCGTTCCATGCGTTTTGCACCAGTGGAGCAGTGGAGCACATGACAGACTCTGAGGTCCATCACACTGAAGAAGGGCATCGGTAAAAATGACAGAGAATTAAGGTGACATTTATTCATATGAGGTCTTGGTAAGTGTTTGTAAAGTATGATCAAATAGTATTTCGTTTTATTTATTGTTATGGGACTTATGTAAACTATACTTATGTCACGCCTAATTAAACTTTAATTTACTTGCATTTTCAAGTATGCATGTGCCTATGCATTTTGCTGCCAGAATCCTATTTGACAGGAGTGCGAATTGGCCGAATACATTTTTGGGATAGCAGCTGTGATCGTTAGTTCTGCAGGTATTAGGCACCCTCAGTCTTCTGAAAGACGGCGCTGCAAGCACAAAGTAATGTATTTTTAGTCAGGACTATTTATGTGACTTCGAAACCGATGGTGTGTCTCCTGGGAATTCTTTTGTTCATATACATATAACTAACTAAAAATGCACCATATTGAGCTTCCAGCTCCATGGTTCTGCTACCTGGCGGTGCCTGTCCCACAAATCAACTAGCAATTAGAGTGACACCAAAAGTGGGTTCTTGATCCATTCACACGAACACGATTCTAATGGTAATTTACAAAAAAATTGATAGAGGAGCAACTGATGAGTTATACTGTCGGCGACATCGGCCGTGCTTTACGAATCTTCGTTTATTTATTTGCATATTACTGAGTAAAATAAGCATATATTGGCACATACTTACCGTTATGTGTATATATTTTTGCATATAAACGTAATATTTCCTAAATTTATGGTTTCAAGGGTTCCAGCACATAAAAGGAAATTGTGATTTTATAGGAATAATAAGAACTGTAATAATGGATCCTGGGAGAAAAAAATATATTGGCCTGTTGGATATCGTTCTAAACAACTGAGACATAATTTGCAACTTCGAAAACGGAGTTTCAAGGTTAATGGGTTCTCAAGATAAGAAAAACGATCATTTCCTCCTTTTCTGCAATCAGGGGACCATACCACACTGTAGCCATCCCGTTAGCAGACACTTGGAAGCTCGGAAGATCGAAAGAGAGGTAACTAAGCATAATATTTCACAATCTGATGGTAAGATTTTGACTACGAACAGGTAACTGTTATACAATAGCTTGAGTTCCATATGACTAATTTTTCCAAGATGCTAGTTGTTTTGGAAGCATGGTCGAACCCATCCTAAAGATTATGCGACGAGGAATGCTCCAGCCGCTTGGTGCAACGAACTTATTTTCTACGGTGATCGTCGGGCAACGCTGCCGGTGCTTCCAGCTTGTCCAGCGAGACTGGTCCAAAAATTAGGGTAAACGATTGTCTGGTTCTATGGCCAGAGTGTTTCGGGCAGAGATGCTACTTGGGACCTTTTAACGTCCTAAAACGTTTCAACTATCTATCATTACTTTTTATTATCGCTGGTGATATTACCATTTATAAGTGATGGTAGTACTGTTATGTAAATTTGACTGACGGTTTAGCTCGTGATCATAAGACTACTGTTGATTTCCCAACTGATTCCTGTTTACAGATCCTGCCGAAAGTATGAGATAATTAAGGTGACCGATGGGTTACGCAAACAGATTATGCTTTATCTTCTTTTATCTTTTGTTTTCCTTATTACTGAAATAACACAGACCACAGCCAACAGAGAGTTTTGTTAAGTCAGGAAAATGACCTGCTGTGAGAGAATTCTAATCCATGGCCTTCATGTCTAGGCGCCACGATCTTGTCCGTTTGACGACCGCCGGTGTAATAATTCATTGCTCTCTAATTCATCTGCATTGGACTTTGAATTGGCTAGGAAGTAAATCAGCTAACAAATGTGTACGGATTTTTGGTTAAGTTGTTGATAAATGATAAATTTACATTCTGTAATTATCCTTTAAGTATGTAATTTATGTATTGTGCCGCGTTATGGGCTATTTTTACGGGGAAACTGACGGTAAGGAAGTATGGCCCGCTTTGATTGATTTTCAAGGCAGTCACCTGATATCACCGAATTTTTGTGCAGCACAATCAGGTGACCTACCCGACTATCAGATGTCTTTACGTCGGCTGTCAGGTGTTTTTCTGGTGACCAGCTTACTACCTGAAAATTTAAGTTGAGTGGAAACGCAAGTCAACTGTGAGGAGCAGTGCCCCATTAATTACATTGAATACTTTATTCATGCATTTAAATTATCAATATCATAACGGCTCTCCTGACTACCTAGAAATTATATTTTAATCACGAAGACTCGTTTGCACGTGTTCCCACAAAGACGCTCCTAAGTGGGTCATTCAACGGTCGATTTTTCGCCTCTGAGAGGCTCAGGTAGTCGTGGAATCACTACCGATATTTGCGACTCAGCCACTATCGGGACCGTTAGGCTATCTGGTTTCAGATTTAACTTCTACATGTTTCCTCTGATTCGGCGAAGTACTTCGAGACCTCCACGCTTCAAAAAAAGTATAGGCAGTTCTCGTACGGAATGGCTATCTTGAGTGAGCGACTCTCATCAGTCAGGCTGCAACACATCGGAGATCATGTAAAACCGTGACCGGTTCCAGCTCTCAGGTTAGCCAGTTAGAGTAGGCTTTAGGCAACAATTAGTTGGTTGACGCTTGTTCAAGAGGACCTGATGCCATTCGGCCGTAGTTCATCCTCACAGTCGTTCCTCACTCTCGAGAAACGTCGCACATCGCTGGTTCACTAGCATAAGCAGCTACTTCAACATCCTTTCGTTGCTAGTTCGACCTGCTCGACAATGAATTTCCAGCAACCTCCTAGCCTTTCGAACTCATAATTTGACCGAGAAAACAGATAGCGAGAACTGAGGAGAATAAATTCACGAAATTTAAATAGCGAATCGATGATTTTCACCAGTCCTTAGTTCAATTCAGCGTAACCATTTCTCATTGCACGCGAGGTAGTTAAGACTGAATTGAAGAGTGACGTTCGTATGAAATCAGAGCAGCAAATGTTATAATCATATTGTGTCAAAATTGGGCAGTATCAAATTACAAAATAAATCCAATATCATGGACGCTCATTTTGCAAGTTAGTCTTAGGTTCAACTTGTGCATATTTTATGGATCCTCTCCTTATTCATATACTCCAGTTGATTTTGACGATATTATCGTATCCTGTTTTTTGGCATACGTTAGATATCCACTGGGCAGTCCCTTGTTGACTCTGGTCTCCCTCCTCGAAAAGAAATTATACACATTGTTGCTTCATTAATAAAAGTGTGAAAGAGATCAGATAAGATACTCAGGCGACATTCTTGCCAGCCGGAACACAATCTCTGCATGGAAAGTATCACGCAGTCATAAATTAGTTTTCAAGCGGACCCACATAAATTATCGTTCTTTTCAGACGAACACGCATTATTGTACATGATTCTTTCTGTATGGATAACTGGTGCAAGAAACCAGCATAATTTAATCAAATAGTGTCTACGTGGTTTTTCAAGTTGTCCGCTAGTTACTTGACACCAGGTCACCGTTGGACTTTTAAGTTTGGTTGGCACTGGGAATTCTGTTCTAACAATTCACATGTGTTTATGGAAAGTATTTTAAAACCGCTTCGGTTGATTTTTGGACTTCGGTTAAAGTCTTTTCCACATACATTCGCTGCAGGTGTTCAATCGTTTACTGAATTCTGCGCGCTAGTGGAGAAATTCGTTTGATATTGATGAATGTATCGTCAAGAAATTTCGAAATGTTTCATTATTCGATGAAGATATTGATTATTTGTTTCAGCCGTTTCTTTTTGTCTTTTCTTTGATTAGACATCATTTTTTTTATTTGAACAATGGATGGGAGAACATTTTCTCATCTTTCTTCACCCAGATCTTCGGGAAAACGTCCACTGCAATGACCTGTACGAGTTTATAGAATGCCAATTGTAAAATCAGTAAAGCATGTTTACTTAGCGATTCAAGTTTTACCGATCCGATCGGGTAACGTGCGTTTCGTCACATCCTGTATGGTCGTCAAGTGGATAATTCGGAACCGCAGCTTATAGTGATTTGGACGACGTAACGGAAAACGTTTGAGCAATACCGACATACTGGAAAGCATTGTGAAAATATTGGATTACATACATTCATTTTACGGTCAATGTGACTTCTCGTTGGTAAGTTTACGTTTGTATCACGTCCTCAGATTCAACATTTGGCACTTCTTAAGGGACTTTCGGGAGGTTTATAAATCAAAGGATTATTGTTCCAGTGCAGTAGATAAAGTGAATATTTCGGAGAGAAGATCGGTGCATTTCGGTTACCAGTGTTTACTTTAAACGGGAACATCTATCTCACAACGGCATTTGCTTCGATGGATGCGGAGCTTTCACAAGAAGCCGAAGACCATGCCCCGAAAACTGACCAAAATCACTGCGTCCTTGTTCCATAATTGGACACTACCGTCAACACTATCGAATTTAACACACTTGGACAATTTCATCTTGGGTAAATACCCAGAGACGTTTGTGGATACACATCTTTGGTTCCAGCAACGGAGGTGAGAAAAAGGGTACCGGAATCCATTGAATTCACTGGAACGCAGTTGGAGGACGCTCTAGTTACTTCTTTAGTTATCCAAGATCTGGTATGCAGAGGTGGGGAAACGTGTTGCCCGTAACGTCGATTTTCGGTTTCCATAAGTTTCTGATCGCCGAAATTGGAGTTTAGATCACGAATGTTTCACTATCAGTTGGTGATGTTGGTTTTTTATTTATAGGTGTCATTAGGCCATGTTGTGAAACAAACCGTGGTCTGCGATTAGGTCAGATGTCAAGGCTAATGGCACCTGTAGATACGGAAGAACACACACGAACGGATGATATTGCCTCGCCTGGTGGTGAAATCTGTGGGATCTAAACTCCAGGCTCAGCGATCGAAACCTCATAAAAGCGATGCTAAGTGTACGGCACGGTCTAACAGGGAGCAAATGTACGTAGGCCATGAGTTCCTCGTGGGAGATTTTACCCGAGAACAGCAAAGATGCTGCCAGGTGCCGGCAAAATTGAAGAAAAATAGGTGGACATTTATGTTTTAGATCTGCTGAAATATGAATCAAATTACGATTTCTGTCGAATTCTAAAATATTTTTTAGATATGCTCAATTTAGCGCAGTAGTTCATATTGAAATACTGTCATGAGAACCGCTGAGTACACAGTTTTTACTAACTGACCTTAACTATCACTATTGAATTGTGTTCATTACTCTGATGCACATAATCCCTGTTTATTTTCCAGGCATTTGAGTTTACCCAATATTTATTCAGTTGTAAGTGGACAAAACTGAACTTTGTAATGAACAAAATAGTTTTTGCTGAGAACAGGTTTCATATTTCCACGGAATGATTCATGTGAAATTCTCGGGGAGCTCTTTTACATTCGCATTCTTTACGTCAGAATGTCCAGTTCGTTAGTCGCGGGACCTAAGCCATAATAGTGGCTTGAGCCAGTAGTAGTATAGATTCTTGCACCACGAGCTCTGTGTGGTTCTCATCGTGCCATGGCTTCTAATATCTTCATTGTGTTCGAACAGTTCCTATAGTCATCTTCCAGCAGTATTGCGTTTCGATGTATGTCCTCAGTTCATTTTGAATACACCGGCAGTACGGGGTCTTCTCTCAGCACCCGAGAACGCGTTGAATTTAGATACGCTTATGTAATTGTTCTTGATTCTACGAGGAAGAGATGGCAAAATGGCCTCGCTATCGGGTAAGACAGCACTAAATTGAGAGGATTTATTACGCCATTGTACCATCAATATAGGGATAGAGAGATTGTAAAAACCACTTGTTGAAAATCTGAGAGCAACGAAAAATTTCCATTTGTGCGTCAATTGTGTTTGATGCATTCCTTTTGCGCTTGCCAATTTGGCACATGTATGTGTATGTGCGTGTGTGTGAACGTATTTTTGTTCGCATCCATCGCGAATTTCAGCAAATGGCTTTTGAGTTTGCATTGCTCACATGCCCGAGTTTCACGCCATGATTTCGGTTTTGGTTTTTCAATCGTGGTCGTTTATCTGTGGTTTGCCGTGCGTTTCACAATCCAATATCGTGAAAACATCTAACTGAGGTCGTTCTGGATTGGGTTTCACAATTTGGCTACACTTTCTTCAAGTGACAGGATCCACAAATTAGGCGTTTTGAAAAGAATGAACACATAGTACTCAGAAGAGGATCACAACAACTGTAGCTTTGTATGGGAAAAACACGACAAGTGACGGGAGGTTTAATTCTATACAGACCGTCATATCCGCTACGTTGTTCGATTCTGTTTTGTATATTATTGGGGATCATTTTGATTACAGAGATGTGGCTGTGTTTGGGAGGACGATATTGGAATGTGAGGGTCAAATAGTGTTCATCAAGCAGCAGGCTCAGCAGACAGATAGGAAATATAGCACCCAAACAAAACAGAGTCGGCACTCGACTGTCATCTGAGCATACTTAGGGGTGACGGGTAAGTTGCAGTCGGATGCATTTAGGCCGACAGAAACCCTTAGGTAAAATACTGTATATGTTTTGGATGGAGAGAAATCCGATGGAAATTCGAATTGCGAATAATCTACATGAGTTTCCTTTCAATGACCACATTTTTAAGTATATAAAAAAACAGTCGGCGTTTATTATTTCACTATTAAGCTTGTATAAGTATTGCGTTAATAATGAAGTAAGCAGAATAATAAGTCCTCATACTATGTTGGACGTTGATAAAAAATAAGAATGGAAACAAAACAACGCGTGACTGCGAGGTGATCAGAAATGAGAGAATGATCTGTTTGTTCCTATTAGAGCCAAAGAGCGGCAATCGGAATGGAGAATCTCGGCCCATGTAGTATTCATTTTTCTTGAAGATTGTAGGCGATCGTAAAAGCGGATAACGCTGGTGGTTGAAAGTTCTATCTCAGGATAATTAAATGATACGCAGTTGGAGAGCCGGACATTTCGGGTGATCGCTTTGTGAATAAGGCACACCGGTCAAACTTCTTACTTATCAGTTCCCTATTGGCCGCGATCCTCATATTGAAAACGACGTAACCTTTCGTTTCATTAGTAAAGAAAATAAGACACAAGGGGCAAAATGTCTATGAATCGGCGTATTCAGTTATCTGATCGCGGAAACAGAGGACCTGACTTGTTCCATTGCAGGTTTCGCTGCTGGTAGAGGTAAGAAATGGCTTGAACCAAATAAACGTTTTGTGGGACATTTAGTTATGCGATCTCCTTTTGAGCATTTTCTACAGTTTCAAGTGCAAAGTAAATCTTGATCAGTAAATGACCCATGGATTTTATTGGAATCGAAAGACGATAAACCGGTTTTAAAGAGACCGACCCAACCTAATTACCGATACTATTACTTTGCCTTTACTATAATGTGTAAACGTAATTACTCAGGAGAAGTTGCAGCGGTAATCAAAGGGGACATTCGCGGTGGGTGTGCGATTCGTACGAAATAAGGGTTATGCTTCATGTTACGTTAATATTTTAAATGATTGTAAGTAACACAGGGGTTGATATTTAGTTAACCGATCACCGTTTTCCTAATGGAAAACTGTTTGTTGCTAGAGTGTAGCAAGTTAATGCACGAACACGGCTGAATCAACCAGGTTATTACTGAACACATCCTGGCACATTCACGTTCTCCGCTGCATATGAGAATAAATTATGACATTCCGAGGGCTACAACATCCCGTTTCCCGGGTGAGAACCTTTGGAACTACGATTCGCACGTGTTCAAATTATTTTATATGTACATCCAGGTCGTGAATTTAACTGCGTCACTAGCACCGTGGATGTAACTTTTCGGTCGTCAGAATAATTCCTGCGGAATTTATCGTTGATAATGTTAACTCCTTACAACTTGGATTAGGATTGTTGGAAATCTGCCGGGACCACTGGTTTCCTGACCTCAAACTAATCTACTACATTGCGATACTTTTTCATCCAAAGCCTTAATTTCATGTCGAGTTTAGCTAGACTGAATCATGCCACTATGCGAGATTAGACTTTGCCAATGAACTCGAAAGCTCATGGGTCAAATGGATTTTCGTAAATTTATCTCCTGACAAGCATACGGGTATTACGACGCACAGTACAGCTTAAATGTGCTAAAAAAATTCTCTCATGGAGTTTCCAGCTTGTCGGCGCTCATTGTGCTTCAGTCCAACTATCCTCGGTCATTTTGTGTGCCTAGTGAACTCCACGATTTCGCTGTAGTTCTTGCATAGATCTTGCTGCCGCAGTTTCTCTTGATAGATTTCCACATACATTGATGTATTTTTGTCGGTCTTTTTACTATCGACGCACTTATGGTTATTCTGTTCTAAAATGGCATTATTTTGCCCCAATATTTTAAGTTAGCTGTTGCATAATTGCAACTCTCTAGGAATTATTGCTGGACTGCACTGAAGCCACACCGGCCACTGTGAGTGTTTACCTGGAGGATAACGAGGTGTTGCGGATTATCAGCCGTTTACCTTTCATATCCACCCTTACTATGTAAGAGGTGACTCTAACCAGTGAGGCGAGTTTGTTCACGGAATGTCATTTGGGGAAGAAAGAGGATTGGGTTATCAGACCGTAGTGCAATGGGTTTAAAGTTGTCATATGTGTTCTTAGACCACTTAGGGGTTAAATTCGGTTCTTTGTTGATTTTTGTTAGAAACATTCACAAGTTCAAGTATTACAGAATCAATTTGTTTGGATGACATCGACGATGCTGACGAACAACTGTTTACCGCTAGAATGTCTTTTACCGGTGTTAGTTAAAGCGTACTGGCGTTAATAATTATTAAACATGAGGATTTACTTCGGAATATCTTCGTCACGCGGGAAAATCAACGCTGTTTGGCGATATGCTCACCTGGAACTTCATCCGTCAATCATAACTGGTTGGTCACTGTCACAAATCATAAAGTATAAGCAGTAAATATTGAGAAAGAACTTGAGCATAAATCCCCATGATATTTCGGAACTCAACAGAAGATACTTTGAATCTTGTTATTCCCAAGACCATTCTGTATTCACTGCTTCTCCCAGAGCAGGTTTCGGACACTATTCTATAGCGGACCTGGGAATTCTTTTATGTGCTCTAGGTTTGCTTGCTATTAAATCCTAGACCACTGCTAATAACTTCAAGAAGGATCCAAAAAAGTATCATTGCATCCAAAAGCATGTTAATTTTAGATGACCGAAATGCTTGCAGCGAATATTAGGGTTACAAAATGCAACTCCACGGTGATTCATATTTTGTTGCACGCTGGTGGTATGACTTTAAAATACCATCGGGTAGCTTGTGACCTATTTGGTGTCGTCTATTAAAACCAAACTTTCCCATTCCATTCTTGACTTATACCGTGGGATGTGGAAGCCGTTCGATGTGCATAAGCATCTCTTGGATCTGTCACATATTGTGCATATTACTGGCTGACACTATGAGTGTCCTCGGACGTGGAGCACAACATTCTGACAGACAAGTATGCGAAATCCAGGGTGAGGTAGATGAAGCAAATTCCTGGTTTCTTCAGTTGTCGCCCACGTAATGTATGCAGCTGCACCATGCAAATTCGTGTGGTTTCCCCATGTACAACTGTAAATCTGCTCGGTGATTGTGAATTTCTTACCATTTTTCAGGATATCCGTCGCAATGAAATTTCACCTCTTGGGCTGGCAAATGTTATGCCGATGCGTTTGATTTCAGCTCTTATCAGATTGGAAATGTACCGCACACTTGAGTTATTACGAGATTTGTAGAAGTGATCCTTGCATCATCTTAGAAATTTCAGTTTCTGGGTGGAGATACGGCCATTTGAGACGAATAGTGTTTCTGAGGCAGCAGATATAAAAGATGGCGTTAACCATCCCTGTGAAAAGTTTGACATCGTCATTGCGCACGGGTTCAAAAGAAACGGGTTGATGCGAAGCTGTCTATAGACACGAGTGAATTAGCGATATCCGGGTTCAGCCACGATGCTTGTATGCAGATGAAACACGTGTAAACATGGATCGGTAATTGAAGTGTGAGGGATACGTCCGACATTTTCGCAAAAAGAGAGCGGATGTTTGTACTCAACAATGTCGGAATGGACATTTTCGCTGGAAGGGTGCATTTAAGAGCTGCCTGTCGTCCAGCACGAGTGCCTCTTTAGATTGATTGGAAGCTCATCGTGGTGCAGAAAAACGAGATCCCAATATATGTTGAGAAACGATACGTTTTGTAAACAAAAGTAATTGGGAGCGATTGTAGCGTCGAAAGAAGAACATAATGGAACCAAATATCCGACAACAAAACAATGAAATAGGATGACACAGAATTTTAGCGCAGCCAGTCAAACGGCACGCATCGACTGACAATGACAGGAACTGCTGTAGACCGAATGACTTAATAAATTACGGTACTTCAGCAGTTCACCATTGAAGAACTTCCTTGTGCCCACCTAACACTGCTAGATGTCTAGTAATGATAAGTTACCAAGTTTTAACAACGGTTTTTGTACCTTGAATGAGTGACGTTCAGGGTGACGACATCTGGTGAATATTGCGCAAATTTGGCGTGCTTTTCATTCTTCACACATAGGTTGTGCATATATTATTTACTCTGCATAGAACGTTTATTACCATCTGTTCTCTTAGAATTCATGAGGTCTTACGGATAATGTAAGGTTGTATCTAAAACACAGTTCAATGAACCCATGTGGCGATCTGTTCGTTCCTCTACTGTTGGATAATGTTTACACATTCGTGTAGCTCATTTGCCATAGTGTATCCAGCAGCCATCTCACTGTCGAAGGGGATTTTCCAAGAGCACGGTGAACTTGTGCCGAAGCCCATTTGTCAGCAGTCACTGTTTTCCGTGACGACACCAACTACGGTTTTATGAGTCGGAGAAGGAAATGATTGTCACTGAGCTCTTGCTTTCCACTACCAAGGACCCCAGTAAGTGTCCTAATTGATAATCGGCCCGCTCTGGTCACCGGGGTTTAACGGCAGTTGGTGAGCATTCTTTTTTACGAGAATGGTGACAATTTCTTCGAGCACCCAAGCTCGTCTAACTGACTAAGCACTTTTTACCTGCAAGTGTCGTTTGTAGAACCAAATGCACGGTATTGTGCAAGCAGTTGCTATTAGCATACTATGATCAGTACCCAGTCCACACAACTGGCGTTAAACCGCCCCCAAAACAGTCCTTTATGGATCGTTTTTAAAAGTGAAAATATTGTCTAGTTTCTGGGGTTAGCGGTTGACAAAGACTTTATTTCACCATTTTCGGTATTCGTTTATCAGCCAAGGCCAAAAGGAGGTTAATTGTTTATTCCGTTTATTAATGTCCGCGGCTTGCAGTTTAATCGATTGTTGTTGCCTGGCTCTATGACCACCTCTTAGATTATTACTTTTGCTCCTGAAAGTGTGCTAACTGCTTGTGTTAAGAGGGCGTTGTCATTTATCTTTCTAATATTCTGATGAGACCTTCGGCGCGGTTCTACTGGGGTCTAATTTTCAAGGTCATTCCGTCACGTGACTTGCTCATGATCGTTTGCTACCGTAAGTTGCTGTGTCCACGGTGCACCTTTTCATTTTTGTGTTAAATAAACGAGCGAGTGTCTTTAAGAACGGTGGCAGTGAGTTTTGCTTAAGTGATTGCGTCTTTTTAGAATATCATAACAAGGGAAGCTTTTCCTGCAGTATATACGCAAAATCTTTACACACTTTGAGGTGCTTGTTAAATTCCATTTCTGCTGCTTATTCGACTTGGCCTAAACGGTCGTGCTGCTCATTTGTCTTTTGCAATTAACTGATATACGTTGTTCAGCAACCTCGTTAGGTAGTGTTTGCGATAGTTTAACTTTTGCTTTTTGAGTGAATTATTAAATTTTGTTTTGAAGACGCTTTAATTTTTCAAAATCGTTAGCGCTGAGTTTGACGCCAGTGTGATTAAGAAACGTAATCAATGTAGCTAATTGTTGACCTCTGAACAATTCAGATAAAATGACGAGTCGATAAATTATATCGGTGTCACCTTATGGTCGTGGCCGCTCCCGAACAACCGTGTGGAGGTGTTTGGAGAAAGTAGTGAGGAAGCGCCTGGTGAAACATGGACTGCCACCTTTCGGTGATAGTAAAATGTAAAAGGTGATAGTGCATCGAATTTTGGGTATGCTAAAACTTCTCGCGTTATAACGGCTACTGACAGATAATTGAGACCAAGCTGTGAAGTTGTGGCGACTACTTGATGAGCTCTCGGAGATTCCTTCTTCAGATGGCACTGCTGTTCTAAAGCGTTTCGGAAAACGTCTTTTGTATGTTCTTTACATGGTTGCCACTGATTTATTTACAGAGATCCAATGGTTTCCACAGACCGCGAAAGTGCTGACGTCCCAATTACTCTACCGAAACGAACTCAACAGTTGCTGCCAAAGCCGCCTGATCTGGATGATATGTCATTCTTCAAATCAAGGTCACCTCTAAAAACCTTAAATTCTAATGTTATCAGCTTCAATACTGCCGGGTAAATAATCGTCAATATATTTTGACATCATCAAACGGCGGTGCTTTCAGTGTTCGGCATGTCACTTCAACACGTTTGGTTAGTCCAAAACGCATAAATTTCTCATAAGTACGCCACGTTCCATGCAAAACCATCATTTTCCCAGGGTAACACATGTTCCACCGTGCATGCCTCTTACCAGCTAAGAAACCGGAAAAGTTTCTACTTCAAGTAAGAAATCTATGCGGACAGGAAAGTTATACGGTAAATGATTGTGTTGGAATGGAGATAATGGAAAATTCCATGTTTTTGCTATAAGAAACAATGTCAAAGATGGCATGCCAGATAGCTAGTATCCAGGACCGAATGTCCATATTGATCCCAAACAGTTCCATGTAATTGGGACTTCCAGCCAGGAGTTTGGCGGATGTGCACAATTTCAGTGAACTGTTAAAGCAGCCAGTTTCTTTTGACCAAGTGGCAATTACACATATTTTCACTATACGAAGGATTGGATTAGTCATTTACAAATATGGGTGGGGAAGGGATTTTTGGTGTTAATTGTTTTGTTGTCTAGGGTTTGTATTGGGACGGGGGGTGGGCCAAGGGAGTTGAGGCGCAACCACAAATTGTTTTTGAGAACAAAGTGGAGGATTGTGAAGACGGATTGCGACAGCTTCCGCAGTGCTCAAGAGGCGACAGTTTGCCAACCTGGATTGTTGACCTCTGACCTTATACAGGGTCCGGAAAGCTTGCGTCACATTCACGGTGGGGTTAGTCTGTGCTAGATGTGAAACCACTGCGCTATTAAGTGACCTAATTGTTCCAGTGCCTAACCATGCCGGGTGGTGCTCACGGATGCGTTCAGACAAGCGCCTAGTCGTGCGGCCGATGTACATTGTCCTACAGGAACATGTGAATGAATAGATACAAAACGAGGCTGCAGAATCAGAGACTTTGTCTTTCAACCATAATGACACTACGGGGCGGGATTTGAACAGGATACGAAGCTTGGCTGCGTAGAATGTCTTATTGATAGCACTAGTCAGTCTTCGTCGTGCTATTTCTGCTAGCGTGTCACCTCTGAATGGCAGAGATACGTATACCGGCTTTCTCTCCACCGTCGCCCTCCTACGAACTTCCTGTTCTGTCTCCAACATCTTGTCGATTAATCTAATTGGGAAACCATTTTCAGTGAATACTCTTCTGAGCGTCTGCAGTTCAGCTCCAAGAGTATCTTCTGTGCATATTCTTTTTGTCCTGGCAATTAGACATCTAATTAAGTTCCTCTTCACATTAAGAGGTACAAAGCTGTGGAAGTTGATGTATTGCCCATTCCATGTGGCTTTCCTGTGTACTGATCGCCGAATTGAGCCGTCTTCTCGACGACTTAGTCGTACATCTAAGAAAGCTATTTCACTGTTTAGCTCCATCTCTGTTGTGAATTTCAAATTTGCGTGAGCCGAGTTGAACACATTCAATAGTTGTTTAGTTTTCGTCGAGGGGTTGAATACACAGAAGATGTCATCCACATAACGCTTGTATAGGTAGAGCGAAAACCACCTTTTCTGGAACGAAAGTGTTCTTTAGTGATAGGTGATTTGTTCTATTTCATGTGAAGGTTTGCTGACGTCATCTTCGCAAAAATTATGAAAACGGGACAGTCCAGAATACACGACAAATGATATGCCGTTGTATGCAAAGAAGCAGAGGTGTCGACAAGGAGGCTTACGATGAGGTATTCACCATCGTGGGTGTGCAATATCCGTCCGATGAGGTGAGACATGCAAACTTATGGAATGTATCACTTAAGAAGAGAAATCCGCCCATGCGTGCATATATATTTGTGTTTGTTTCTCTGTCTATCTGCATGTACATATATATACTGATACTTCATGTCGTACTATCCTACTGCGTTGAAATCGCTGCGAAAAATGTATTAGCAATGCCATATCCATTTATGAAGACTGGCATATAAATTAAATTTCGCAAATCACTTAGTATTCGGGGTGCATTCGTTAAAAGTAAAATGTGTAGTAATAACTTTCTTTTCATCACACTTCCCGGGAATTTCAAGAAATGAATCCAGTACATCCATCGACTGAACAACCTATCGGATACTCCTGGAAAAAGATGTCCAGACAGATAATTTTGCCTTGCAATTTATGACAATAAATTTCCCATTTCCGAAATTCCGGTATTCTGTTCATTCGCCAGGTATTGCAATTCGCGACGGACCGGTGACGAATGTTCTGGTGAAAACGAGATTATTGTTGGTAATGGTCACATTGATCGCACTGGTCTGTGGTTTTACGGCACGTAAGCAGAGAATGCTTCCTTTAGAGGTCTTTATAATTGGAAATAACGGGATGGATTTAGCAAGAAGAAAATGGAAAAACTGCAATGGTAATTTGGGTGTGTTTACTCGATCATTGTAGAAACACTATCAAAACCAAACCGGGTGTGTCTCAAATAGTCCGTTTATGGGTTGCTTTGCAGTCGTTTGTGGGGGCATTCTGGGATCGTGTTTGAAGACGTCTCTAGGTCGTTTGTCCTGACAGGCTAAGGAGTTTTACCCGGTCGTCAACAAGTGGCCGCCTTTCTAGTGTTTTGTATTTCATTTTTGTACTCCTTTAAAGTTGTTTTTCGCTGTGGTGTTCTTGTTGGTTGATACCTTTGAGGTTGTTCACCAACAAAAGATGACGTTTTGCTCCTGAGAATAATCTTTTAACCACCAAACACAGCCGTGCGGCTTAAAAATGTGTTTATGGACTTTGATTTCGGTTTTATAGTCTTTGGTAGCCATTCTGTAAGTATTTTCTTCTCATCAGAAAGTTTTGACAGCGAGCTTCATTACACAGATTCCTAGCGCAGTAATCGGAGCTTCCAGCTTCCGACTCATCACCTTTCATAAAGATGTTGAGAAAAAGAAAATTGGTGTTGCTCAGCATATACATGATTTTAAAAAATCTTTAACAGTTTTATGCAGGAATTCATATGAGAACGGAGCTCTTGAGAAGCACAAATCTGATTAAGACTTTTCATCTTCTCCATTGCTGGGGGACATGCCATAAATCACCGAACCGTAAACACCTCCAATGAAAGCTGTCACAAGCGGGACAAAAATTTTGAATCAAGTTACGGCTAGGCGCTTTCTCTTTTGAATTTGATCCATTGGTTCAAAAATAATAATGCATTGTTATTTCCCCCAGGAATTCATTTGATCACGTTTTGTATATGTACTTCTTTGAGATCTATGAGAGACAAAGCTGTGAACAAAAGGTCACAGTAACAATGGAAACGCAACATGGATGAACATAAATTCACCGCGGAAAGTGCCTTTCAGTGTATTCACTGTTTTGGTTTATTTATTTTCAATTCAGGTATAGTAAATGACGACACAGCCAAGTTAGTTAAAAAAGGATTACCAGTTTCTGGGTCCGGAAAGCTAGTTTCGGTTATCCGGCGGCCATCGGGTTGCAGCCAATGGAAGTGTACATTGTAATGTCCCCTTGTGAAATATGTGAAAATTTAACCGAATGAATAAGAACAAAGGATCAGCGAAGATGGTCCATTACGTTGGTAAACGTTTTTCATGTCATGGTAGATTTATTTCCAAAACTTAACCTCCTGTTTTCAAACGCATATCAGGAGGCTTATCAGATCCTCCCAAATCACAAAACTTGCTTATCCGAAGACACCGATTACTTTGAAATATGCCTAAATAAAATCAGTTTTGTTGTCACACGTTCTTCCAGTGAAATTTGGAGCGGCTAAACGAGCCCAGTTTCAAAACTTGACGCGGAAACCTGATCAACATATTTGAGATTTTATACTGTAATTTCAGGATGCGAAAGCTATTGCAAGTGAAGTTTCAATGTTCTATTCAGAAGGCGGAAAGAGTATCCAAAAGGTCGTCTGATCATCCGTGGAATTTTTAAACGAGTACCATCAATTGTGAATGTGCTGAACGGAATCCAATGATCTTCAGTACTCTGAATCCAAATGAAAATCAGTGCTTTTTGCGGTAGGATGCACGGCAGGCACAGCTCTCGCCATCGAAAATCCGCCTGCTATCAATGTGGTAAGCGTGGCCACATCCAGTCAGCGTGCAAATCTACCATTTCTGGCAGTCCAGTACACTCAGATAACACAACGTACAGCAATGCATGCCACGATATCGAAACTTTTCCATTAACTGTTGATTGTTTAAATCGGGTCGCTCTTATGCGACTATTTCAACAGTTAAAGACTACACACGATTTCATTGTTGATACTGGCAGCTTTGAATCCATTATTCCAAATTCCAACTTGGTCAAATTTTACCATGAATGCAACGTCAGTCCTAGCCCACTCACCACACTTGGTATCATAAGACATTCCATTCCGGTTGTGGCTATACATAACCACTATTCCCACTTTTGATTTTTGCAACTGGTTACTTGATTTGTGATTTTGTTGTAACAGATTCGGATCCTTCTATTTTGGGACTAACGGCCTTGAAGTCGCTTCACACTCAATTGTTTTTGCTTGCTGGTTCTAACAGTAATGTTTCTTTGAAGGGTTTGGTTTCTTAATTTTCTCACGCTATTGGCATCTTGGAGGTAACCCTGCTGCTCTTGAAGTGACTACTGACCTTATATCTTTCGAACACCGCACCATTCCTTACGGTCTTCTTAAACCGACTTCCTACCTACTAGAAACTTTAGCTAAAAATCTAATTCTGATGTCATTGGAGTCTTCATCCTGGGTCACAAATTTTGACGTCACTGAAGTCCTTATTAAAAAAGAACCCTAGAACATGGGGTGATTACCGTGTAGGAGATATCCGAAATGTAACTCCGAACTTGTCTTTTTTCGGATTCTGAACCCGCGGTTGACAAAGCCTCCCAGTCGCTAGAACAGAGGGGGCTCGATTCAACAACCAGATGTGTACTATGCGTTGTATATAGTAGTACCGAAACAGCACCGATTCGACGGTGCACGCGCAGGCAAACCACGGCATACAGGTGCCTAGTGGTCGGAGAGAATTGAAAACGAAGATTCTCCAAAAGTGCAGCACGAGCGAATATCGACAAATATCGTGTGTAGTAAAATAAACGCAACTGAACAAAAGTCATCAATCGTCAAAACAGATTTTAGAGAAAGCGGTGCTTGAGCAGAATCTATTTTCTCCGAAATACACACGCCAGTATTACCGTCCGATCGTTAATCGTTGTCTGAAGCGGTCTAATTGTGATGCCGCTGAACCCAAAGACTTTCTGAGTAAACACGCTGCTTCATATGTGCCTTCAAGAATCGAGTTAAAAGATGCGTACCTTCAGATCCTCTGGATGAATGATCGATGCGGATAACTACGACCAACAAAATATTCGGACTGTATCAGTGGAGGTTTTTGCTTTTTGGTCTCAAAATTTTACCTACCATCTTTCAGCAAGTGATGATCATGTGGATGATGTTGACGGAGTTGTAGTTTACCGTGATAATATCTTTGTACACGTCCCTTATAAAGTCCTTCACAGCGAGCGTCTTTCGAAATTGACGATTTCACCTCGGCCGGTGACAAAACGTCTGAGATCTAAGCGCGAAGCTCAATGCTTGGGCAAATTTGAAAATTTCTCAACATGAGCTACATGACACCACCATTCCATTTCAAAACTGTGTTAGAGGTTTTACAATAAAAAGTTGCTATCTTTCCAAAGAAATGTTCTTCTTCTGTCACCAATTGTAACGCCCTTTCTGTTTCGTTGACGGTAACGGTTTCACACAGGATCCTAATCGGTAATCTTTTTTGTTAGATACACTGTCGTCCAAGAACTTGTCAGAGCTGTGCTCTTAAGAGGGCTCTTTTCAGTCCTATTCCCGTTTCGTTTCACGTTTTCCCCATGAGTCTCTTGTTTGTTTCATTTGGTTTTTGAGCTCACCTTTGAATGGCCAACTACTGATGAATAGCGCATACTCGCTACGCTTCACTTTTCTTCTTCCAGTGCTGTTCTTTAGCCGTTCTCTCCTAAGATCACCCTTGGTCTGTTTACAGACGTTTCGCCATTTGGTATTGGTGCATCCTTAGAGCAAGACTGCAAGCCAGTTTTTTGCGTGTCACTTTGATTAAGCAAGGCAGACCTCAGATATTTGCAAACACAGGGCACAGCATTAGTCGTCTGTTGGACAGTCAAGCTTCTGCACAACAATTCGCTCGGTCCGATTATGAAGCAAGTCCCACACTTATGCTGCAGTGGTACGGAGATGTAGCATCACTCTCAGAGCGTACAACTAAACGATTGTGCACAGATCTGCAAAATACCTTCCGCATGCTAACCTTTTGTCTCGCTCTCCTAATTCACCAGCAACAAGCGATTCCCAAGGATGCCTCTTGGTTCATCCCTTTCCATTCAACCTATGGGACGTTATATGCGACATTCGCAAATGCTTTTTACTTATCCTATCAGCTCTTACTTGAGATTGGGAACCATACCAAGCCCAAGTTTCCTAACCTTCATAAGCGAAGGGGTGAACTTTCGTTAACTGCGGATTGTATTTTTCCCCTGAGTGATCACATTGTGATATCATTGACCAATGCCAGTGCTGTTCTAGATGACTTGCATTCAGGCCTTCTAGGCTTTGAGATAACAGATTCACTCGACGCACCTACTTATTGGTTGCTAAACATACACAGTAGCACATTCTGGATTGCAAAAGACTGTCAGGTTTGTCTGAACAAGCACCACGGTGTGCTACCAAAGTGGACCTCTTGTCCAGTGTCTGGTGAAGGTTCGCAGCGAGTTCATGCAGATCATCGCTAATCATTCCTGACCAAATACTCTGCTTTGCTGGTCCTTGGTTCTTATTCAAAGTGCCCAGAATTGTACTTCACCACGTAACCAACTGTGGGGTTTACTATGCTTGGAATGAAAAGTAATCGTGCAGGGAAGGATGGTTTCGGTACTAGTGGCAGACAATGAAACTCACTTCATTGTGGAGGTGTTAAGTATTTGGCTATGGAATATCGGTTGCAGTCATTCAGTTACGCCTGCCGGACACCCGTGTTTTAATGGGCAAGATGAATATTTTGTGAGAACAGTGGAGTGCCATCAATATCTCACAGAGATCAACACTCCATGAATTTCACAAGCGACTGACGGTATTTTACCTCAATACTGCAGTTCTTGCTTTCCCACCACAAATGAAAGTGCACCGAAGCTTTTTAAACGCAGACCTCTGAGGTCAAGTCTGTTGCGTTTACAGCCCGACGAAGTGACTTTTTATCGTGGTACTGAGTTACGTTCGTCCTCAGGGCTAATAATTAAGAACCTCGGTAAACTGATGCACCAAACTTTGGACACTGATTATTAATCTGCACATCACATTTATGCTAGCCAAAAGCAATTCGAATGCCTAGGTCAGTTCGTTCCGAATTCAACAGTTTCTTCTGAAACTAATGGCATTCCTTGAGATATTTATGGTGCTCAAGAGAAATCCAGTGAAATTCGGAGGTCCATCTGTTTGAAATAAACTTAAACGTCCGGACTTCGTGGGTCCGTATCCATTTAATATGTGGCGAGTGCAGTGGTTGTAACTGGATCGATTTATGATCCGTGCAAATTAACTTTGAACTTTTAGTTAATCTTCACTTCAAGGTTTGGGTTGAATTACATGTACAGTTCATGCTCATCTAGTGTATATTTTATTTTGGGATTCTGTTTGTTGATTCGGACTTATTCACTGAGAATTCGGTTGTTCGTCAGTAATTCACAATGTCACAGGTTCGTTTCAAACAGTTAGATATTGGCAGTCCAGGGTATTGTGGTTTTACTCTCTTCATATCTGACAGCTGAATCCATTCATCTATTTCGTAAGCTTCATGAATTATTTCGGAATGATCTAAGAGTCAAGCTTTTATGCTAATTCCCGAATATAAGCCGGAGTGTCATCCAAAGCAAAAATTAAAAATACAAAAGTTACGGGTAAGCAACAGATGAGCACTTGGCGACATACAAGACAGAGCAACATGAAGGATGAATTTAGCGGCAGAAAGAATATGTGTGGAAAAAAACAAGTTTGATTTAATTGGCGATAAATTCGTATTGATATTGGTTAAACGAAACAGAACAGAACCAGAAAACTAGGTTAACCACAATCGGTCAAAGTTGGTGAGGATTATGAAGGCAGTGTGTGGCCGGCGGTGGCCAAACGCATCAGGCCGTGGCGTTTGGACGTCAAGGTTGCGGGTTCGAGTCCTCCCATCGCCGGTCAACTCCCCCACTTGGCAGCCCTCTGTTGGCCGCGGCTCCCTTCCTGAAAATTGATGTACATTGTTGTTCCATTTAAAAAGAAAGTAAAAGATAAAAGATATGATCTGTACACCAGTTGAGGTCTATTCGGTGTCAGTTTGCGAATTTCGGTAAGGAGACTAGTGTGCACGACTTGATGCTGGACTGCAGTGGTGCTGGGTAGAGAGTGATTTTTTTGTGAAGGAGTACTTGTGGCTTATTTGAGTGTTAAAAATTTGTTGATGCGACTTCGGCGACTAATCAGGATATCATATACAATCTAAGTGCACTGGGATGACGACGGCCCTCGCAATGATCACAGTAGTAATAAATGTTAAAACGGGGCATCAGTGGGAAAACGCAAGAGAGAGGATAACCTTTAAGAAAAAGGGTTAGTGTAAAGGCAGTCTGGAAGCAGTGCTACCGATGAGAATTGGTGGATCCTGTCATGTTCCACTCTAGAAACGGATCCCACGGTAACCAGTTTAGCATTATATTTATTATTGTGGTTGTCGCTATTAATGATGGCACAATGGAGAGATAGAGAGAGAGAGAGAGAGCAATTATCTGATTATGAGCAGCATCACTGGACGGTTTCTGATATGAATGGTAAATCCGCTCTGCAGCTGAAGATAGGAAGCAGGTCTGGAAGGCTAAGACAAGCGGCTTAAGTTTTTATACTTTTGCCTGCGAAGGGACAGTGGGGTTGAATCTGACCAAGGGGAAACAAAAGATTGCAAGGGACGAAGTACGGCTGGGTAGAGGCGGAAGAATAGAGAGTACCATAGGCGACAAATTTCTGGCTACCTAATTAGGAGCTTCAAAAGTATCAGTGGGAACCATGGAGTTCATAGGGGTACAACCGATTGTCGGGGGGCACAGCATTTTTGACGGATATATTGGTAGAGTATGGGGTCATAGGCAACGCCGCAAACACGGACATGAATGTCGTCAAACATTTTCCGAGGCGGGTCAACAAATAGAATGTATTTGTTTTCCAATTAGCCGGGATGAGGAAAGAAAAGGCACTGGAACTAGACGGTTCTCTGGCCTGAGGAGCGGAGATGAAGGCACAAGTCACAAAGAAAGCAAAACGGCCAAACTACTAGATTGTGCTATTACGCAAATCACAAGAAATAAATAGAACTGTTCAGATATATAAAGCTATGGACGAATGAACAGAGCGGTTTGATATGGACGCACCTAGTAGAAATTGGGGGTATTGCTGTGAAAACGAAAAATCCGAATAGTATTTTATTGCGTGGCTAGGGGGACAAGGGGACCGTCGGAAATGCTCCAAAGTCCAGCAGTAGAGCGTGAAAAAGAATCTCGGTATCACCAATGACCCGGAACCAAGCTTGTACTCCCGGTCCATTGAGATATAGGTATCAGTTTTGAGGGCTGTTTGGGAGATGTTGATGGTGCTACTTAACAGATTTTGCTTGAGGAACTGGGAAAACTCATCAGTCTTACCCAATCAGTATCCCTTTCACACCGTCTGGTGTATCCAAATGTTCAGAGTTCATCAGCACCCAATTCTATTTACTGTCCTAACATTTGTTAATTCCGTCACCTGTGTAAATATTATTTAAGACGCTTTTGACCCTTTTTGGCCACACTGTGCTCGGGACTCTCAGCTGAAGGAGTGTCGCTATGTTCCTTGGGGCGCCTGTTAAGTAGCACCTTGCCCACTTCACCCAGTCGTGTTTTGTTTGAGGCTTGCTTTGAGTCTCGCCCCGGAGCTCCCTTTTTTTCAGTATTGCCTTAGGCATGCTATGCACGATGACCCAAGTCCCCGGGTTATGATACTTCAAAATTATTTTATGAGGGGGGCCAAACCGACCAAGGACAACGTCAAGAATGAGGGGTTAAAATCCAGTTCTCGGGCTGCTCATAAATGGCTTGTCCCCTCTGTGTCTGTTTCTGTTCATGGCTCAAGGGCTGAAAATTTCCGGTTTTTGTTTCTCCAAAGGCTGAAACACAAAGTATATTAATAGTTTCATATCTTGAGCCCTGCAGTTGATTTTAGGAAATGCGGACAACTACGTGAATATGCCATAGTTGATAATTTTCGTTCACGAAAATTTCCAAAGTTTATAGAATTTACGAGGAAATGGTCCTTGAAGCCTCCAGTGTTCTAGCGAGTCTTACTACACTTTTTAATGAGGTCTAATCGTGCAGGCCATTCAGTCTCGTGACCTGCTGGTGATTGCTTGCTTTGCGTGAGTTGCACTGTTGTGGTCATGGTTTTCGTTAATTTTATATCGAACGGGTGAGTGGGTTGGTTTCCTTATAGATTGGTGAATGCCCCTAACTTGTGCTAGAGGGTATCCTGTGAGCTACTATTATCTGAAACCATAGCATTTATTTGAATATAAATGGATCATATGGGGTAGGTTTCTGCTTGCAAATTATTTTTACCATTGAGTGCGTAATTGCGCTCCCATAATCGTAAAGCTCATTGTTATCTGATGTATATTGCTGTGCATCACCTAAATGGTATCCCTTGAGAATGACAATAGCTGGTTCACGGAACTTACTCAGACTAAAGAACAATATTTACTAGAGACTTAATTACATAACTTGCTTGTTAGATTCATGTTTAAGTTGGTTTTCTGGACGTCATTGCTAACCGTATTTTCCTCTGTCATCTCCTTTTTGAATTTCTGTTTTTTTCGTGCCCGTGTAAACAGTGCGCGATACCAATTTCGATGAGAGGTCCCGCTGTCTAGGAATTTCGTCATAAATATTATGACAAGAAATGAATCGACGAATAGCTCCAGGTCGTGTTTATATATCTGGACATTCCAGAACATCGATGTGGATACGAAGAAAAGCACTGGTGAAGGTTGCTGGCACCCAGGTAGAAAAAACAGCTGTCAGACTATGAATAATAAACCAGAGATCTATGCGGTAGGCTCCAAAGCTTTTCGTTGTTTACAATGAATAGTCGATAATATTACGTCTCCTGACCCAGAAGTAAGCTGTGAAGATTTAATGGGAGCAAGTGGTGTATGCGCGATCGAGGCTACATATATATTGAGAAGTTTTTATGGGTAAAACGGTTTTGTGTCACTAATTCATTGTAGTGATAAGGGAATAGAGGAAGAAACAGTAAGTTCACGCATCAACTAACGACGCAGTTGATTCCTGATTCAATGATCCAGCATAGGACACCCGTCAATTACATCTTCCATACAATGACCATTCATAATTTAAACTCCCAACACAGAAAACCTGGTCCAAACAGGAAACACTAACATGAACGTTAAAGGTCAGTTATACCTGGGGATTAAAATTTTACTATAAGCAGACTTTGTTTCCTGCGGTATCCGTAATTTCTGTCATGCGTCAAACGGCGTTGCAAATGCACTTGTCAGTGGAGACAACCAGAACTCATACTACGACCGTGCAGTAAGCTGTACTTAAAAATCTGAATTTTAAGACCAAATTTCTCATGAACGTACGGGCATCAGCATTCGGTGATGGAACTCCGGATGCCATGCCTCGGTTAATGACAACATCCTACCTGGGTAAGCTAAATATGAAAGATGCTGGCCGGGAAACGGCTTTGTCTGGCACGAAAGTTTGTGCGTTGGTGATAGATAAGTTCAAGACTGTATTGCTTCCAATCTGTAGATGTCGTTTGCCGTTTAGGCTACCTAGGGGCTATCGTACAATCAATGCGAAGAAAGACGAGGCAGATACTCCCCTCAAGACGACGTCAGAAACTCGGTGAGCATCGGTTTTCGTTGTTCCGCGGCAACAGTGAGTCACATGCTAACTACTTTTAAAGCGATCCTCATTAGGAAATGAGATGTATGTATTCGAAATGAGATCGCTGACGGCGTACATATCCATCGATTTGACATATATGTGCCGCGCGGCTTCATTTATACAGTCATATAACATTTGCTACTATCTGTCTATATTGGCATCATAAATATCGTCAGTCAATATAGCAAAGTAATAATTGCACTTCTCATTGATTTTCAAATTGAAAACAATTATCAGGGAAATTTTGGGGCCTTTTTCGGTATGTTCTGGGACTGTTTCGGGATGTTTGTGCTGAATGGGGGTGCACTTTATTCGTCTGACGAGGTGAGACATTGCCCACTAATGAATAGTTTAATCTGTCGCCATAGGATGATTGCATAATACAGCTTACCTTGAATTTGTAAGCGCAGCTTTGTTATTTGTCGGACTGTTGCCTATTTCTTGTTTGCTGGAACTTTAGTAGATGGATGTATACAGAGTAGTTACGTAATCGTTAGCACGATTACCCATGTGTTAAGCAACTAAAGGATCGGTTGTACGCATACTTTCCTTTCATTTCCGGGTATGGAGGAATTGCAACTGACTGCTCATTCGTCACCAGATTAAACGAATCCACGCAGCCTCGCAGGAATTTATGTAGCTTGCCGGCTTAGTTGTTTAATACATTTCCAGACATGAATGCTGGACTTATTTTGTTTTGCTGCAGACCGTTGCATTAGGACAGGACAGTTGCGTATAGAAATCAACGCAGGGAAAACAGGGGCGTTTTTATCTTGCACTTAGATTTACGTTACGCGCCACACGGGCGTTTATAATAGGGTTTTAATAAAGATTTACAGAGAGATTTTGGGAGGAAATGTTGCAAAATGCATACCAGGGTGTTTGTCGATGTTTTTGCGAAACAATCCCTGAAAGAACCCCAAATTGTTGCAATGTGCCTGTTTTGGGGTCGGCTTCAGGATCTGTGAGGGGCTGGTTTGGAGACGAATTTTGGGCGCTCTAGGGGCGCTTGTTTTGACTGGGTAAAGTCGGTATGCTAGGGTTTTACTTCGGAGTATAACGATGGTCACATCTGGGGAGCACAACAGCGGAAATTATGAGACCCCACAAGGCCTAGTACGCCAGTTACTGGCGGCTCGACAAGCAATGCAAGACCGATTGTCATAACGCGGATCGCATGTTACATTTGCTTGCCCTTAACCTTTGTGAACACTTTTTCGTCAGACTTACTCCATACTGTGCGATTGCAATACTGACACTCCTGAAACTTGACCGGTACAAGGAGAAGACAGCCGGAGGCAGTAGCATGTTGAGTATACTTTGACAGGGGCGCACGATCGGGGCGTGCGTGAGCAACGCACAAGTGGCGACCGAGCTGGGAGGGCAACATTCGATTAAGTAGGAGGTCCAGAGGAGCGAATACATGTTCTGATACAGGGACCGCCTCCTAAAAGACCGTTGGAGAAGGGCTTTGATTGAGACCATAGGGAACATGCTCGAAACTGGTGGGTGTATCGGGGCCTTAACATCGATCTCCAACAGGAAAATTTGCCATTATCTTGTTGGTCCCATGGGGTGTTAGCTGGCAACAGCTAGCCGTGCGCGGAACACCCAACCTGAAAAACATCATTAGGAGGCGAACGCAGGTGTGATCCCTTGGCCTAGCTGCGCCCGCACACCACTGCAGCCCAGCTTCCGACCGATGTATGCCGGTCAATACAGTGAATCTGACCGCGTCACACACCCACGGGTCTCGTCCTCCTGCAGAATATTTTCAAGAAGGGTTTGAAGATGAGTGCTTAATCTCGGGTTCTAATCGATCACCGGTGCTTTAATGATGCCGACCACGGGAACGACGGTTGTCGTGCCGGAGAAATTGAAGCCGCTTCGATCTTATGGTTCTTCTGAAGGAGAGTAAAGCAAAACAAAATCTTGTGGAAACGGTGCTTGTTAGCTTTGGTGGATGTTCGGCTTGGTGGCGAACACATAAAATCGTTCGGTGCTACATTTGTTGGTGTAACGAGGGGCGACATGTTAATTGACATATACATCCTTGCAACAAACTTGTGTTATCCTGCCAGGCACGATAATGTTATTACAAGTGGAACAGTATTCAACAAACTGATACAAAAGTGGTAAAAAGTCGTAAAACTAACGAGCTGTTTTAGTTTCCGTCCGCAACAGCTGCTTTGAATAGCTGGTACCTTCTGTGCCACGGGCGGTGCTGGGGTTCTCTTCTCAGCAGAAGTCTCTACGGGCAGCGCCGGTAACGACCGGGCTGAACCAGAATATTAAGACACTTGAGACGAGAGAAGTCCGTCGCTCGATCCGCATTCCACAGTGGCAGGTTTGATACGATCGATGGGCACCGCGTCGTGTCATGCCGTGTCGGCCGGCAACGTCCAAAATGAATGTTTTACGACCGCGTCTCACCACGCAAAACGGACCGGCAAACGGTAGTTGCAGTGGTGATCGAACGCCATCAACGCGCACGAATTATTCAATGTGGTTGGAATGTATCCCGACAATCGCCGGTCTGGTGGTGGATTAGCATGAAGCAATCGCATATGTCGTGCGAGAAGTTTGCATACTCATTGTAATTGAAGTGCGTGGGTCTCGACGGGGCCACCGGCTCTCCGGGGAGGCAAAGCGTGCAATCAAACACAAGCTCATTTGGTGTGGTGCACATTTCTTTTTTAACAGAATTCCGAAGGCTTAAAAGAGCTAGCAGTAGTATTTCACTGCAAAGCGGGTTGGCCCCGGCTCCCAGAGCAGCGTATATTTGCCCGTGAAATCTTTCCAACAGACCACTAGCTTGCGAGTGGTAGGCAGTAGTTCTAATATGCTTACACCCATGTTTTAATCAAATTTGAGGAAGCCCCGTCGAAACGTGAGCCTCGGTCGATGGTCACTACAGCAGGGCAAACAAATGTGCCTACCCAACCCTGCCAAGAAGGCTTGCGCGGCCTCTTCTGACGTAGGGCAGGGACTTGGTATGCCCTGTGGCCAGCGAGTAAAGCGGTCTACACAGTTGGGTATGTAGACGTAGCCGTGAGACGGCGGGACAGGGCCTACGAGATCAACGTGTACGTGATAGAGACGTGTCCCGGGTTCCGGGAACCTAGCCAATCAAGCTCTGGTATGTTGACGGACTGTTGCTCTTTGGCATGCGCGAGACCACTGGCGCACGTCAAGTTTAACGTTGAACCACAAGAATCGTTGAGTCACTAGCTTCATCGGAGCAGTTAAACCCAGTGCCGGCGGGGTTGTGTAACGCCTGAAATGTGGAGTGATGGTGGGCTGCTGGCACCACCGACCTTGGGTGACCCTGTGATACGTCGCAAAGAATTGTATTCCGTGACGCTGTGATAGGTACAACCGTTAAGTTTAAGGAGCTGTCTCGTCGAAGTTGGTCGATATCAGAATCCATCACTTGGGCCTGTGCCATTGCACTGAGGTCGATGCTCGGTGTTGGAGACAAACGAAGCCGGTGTATACGAGAAAGTACATCAGCGGCAGAGTTGTCTTCCCCAGAGACATGTCGTGTTCAGTGAACTGTGAAACAAAGTCTAATTGGCGGATCTCGCTTGGCGAGTACCTGTCAGAAGTTAAATGCAGCGCGCATACCAGCGGTTTCTAAACTGTGAACACATTGAAGGGGGTGCTCCCTAACGCGTGCCCGAGGTAGACGGTGGGAAATTCTCTGCTAAACGTGCTGTATCTAGACTCTGCCGGCTGCCTCCGCTTGGAAAAGAATGCTAAACGCTTCTAAGAACTTTCGGCGTACTGTTTAATTGCAGCTCCGACTGCAGAGTTTAGGCATCCGTTGTCAGAGATATGGGTGTTGCATTGCCGGGACGTGAGTTTAGCGCTACTTTGGTGATGGCTTCCTTAGTAGAACTGAAGGCCTGTTTCGCAGCCTCAGGAAACGCAGACTCACGCTTAATTCCCCGCAACAGACCTGCCTGGGGTAAGTATTTCTGCGCAATTCTGTATAAAACGCTGATAGAAGTTAACCAGGTCGGCAATTTGCCGCAATTGTCGATAAGAATGAGGCCCAGGTTAGTCCCGAACATCAGTGACCCTATCCGTCAATGGCGATTGCCTTCGGACGAGATGATGTTTTTTCAGTTTTTGATGGGGTTTTCAAGCTCACATTTCGGGGCGTTAGCCTTTACGCCGTTTTCTGAGGCGGACTAAAAGAGCACGTAGGTGCGGCGAGTGTTGCTTCTTCTAGTGGCTAGCCACTATGATTTCGTCCAGGTAAGCACCTATATTCTCTAAACCGCTTGTGCCCTTGCGCAGAAACATTTGGAATGTTTGAGCCGAATTGCTTAGCTCGAACAGCATCGTCACGAACTCGATGGGTTCAAAATTTGTGGTTACCACCGATTTTGGTATATCTGTCTCCTATACGGGGATTTGATTATACGCTTGAACTGAGTCTCTGAGGCTGCAGATCCTGCGACCGGGCAGCGACGAAGTGAGGTCTTACGTATGAAGAATCGGGCGCCTATCGGGAACGGTCACCTTGTTAAGTTCTCTGTAGTCCCCACATGGTCGTCATTCGCCACTGGATATTGGAGCCATGTGACGAGGAGAGACCCAAGGACTACTGGAAGGTGGTATGATGCTAATTTCCAAAATGTGATCGAATTCTGCTGTGGCTTGGCGGAATTTTTCAGGAGCTAGGCGACGAGGCCGACTAAACGTTTTGGGTCCTGTGGACTCTATATAGTGGGTTACCCCAGTAGTGGCCGTAGGAAAAGGACCAGTGTGTCGCAGTATGCCCGGTTATTCGCGAATTGACTCTTTGCATGGCTGTTGGGCCGGAATTCAAGCGCACCGGAGCGTGCGAGCGGAGCGTACGTGAGCACCGGGCAAATGGCGACCGCGTTGGGTGATCGACGTTGGATTAAACAAGCGATCGGGAGGAATAAATCCATTTTCCGCTACAGAGACAGAGGAGATCAGGCAATCTAATAATCTTCTGCAGCGAACTTTATTGGTATCCGAAAAATCTAGAAATCCTAAGAAAAGAGTGAAACCGTTTTTAGACGCAATGCACGCCATCGTTTCTAATGAAGACAGTAGAGATTGTAGATGATCATGCAGTATGGACTCCGAGATTGTCCGTCCCGTCTCAAGCAAATCACCCTAATGGCAGATCCGTTGCGTCACAAAATGAAAATTTTGACGATCTCACCCTTTTTTGAGCCAACGAATAAACGGACTAACACGTGGGTTTTTCTTACAGAAGTTGCATCTCTATGGTCCGCCAGGGCTGGTTGCCACTCTTTGGCACAACGAAGAGCAGCCATTTTGGAAATTCTTGTGAGAGACGGAGATTTGAAAGGAAAAATTACGAACATTACTTTCATGCGGAACTAAATTATCGGCGGAAAAATTACGAACGATGCTAGAATGCTGCTAGGTTGTGTTGGGGTAAACGAATGAACATGGAAAAGAAGCTGAGGACGGATACACCTCGTGAACAAACCAGGGTGAGCGAAAGGGATTGCTGTTGAAGTGGGTTCGAGACACTTGTAAGAAGACAAAAATGGATGAAGGACAAGCACGGCATGTTCAGCAAAGTTTACACCATGGTTTGATGAAATGTTGATAATATGATCAATAATTTGTGGATGAATTTACCGTTATTTATCTTTCAGGCAAAATGACAAAAAGTCATCTGCAAGCGGTGAACTCATGCCTGCTGAAGGTTCGACGATTAGGTCAAGAACAGGGAATGGTGAGTAGGTAGAAACGGCCGGCCATAACGCCTGCGCTTGGGATAACCTGGATCGTCTAGCGATTCCCCGAAAGTATGCCTGGGCGTTGATACTAGCTGGACAGCCTATCCGTGCTAGTAGTAGATTAGTTAGTTTAAGGACAGGAATCCAGCACCCAAAGTCCCATGGAATTCGAGATCGAGGGGAGAATTTCGGCTAATGCTTAGAATGAGTTGGAAAAGATAGCCTCGACGGTTAAACTGTATTCGAGTTGAAGCACGGGGTATTGAACCATATGGAAAGGACATGACGGAAAAAGTGCAAAGGGTTAGTTCTCGGCCAGCCAGTTGTTTAGCTAGGCGATCTGAAATAATAATAATAAAGGGTTTTAAGATGATGGTCCATGATGAAGGACAAAAGAAAAATAACAAAAGGGTCGGGAAGTATAGGAGCGAGTGGAGAAACGGTGAGATATATCCGTGGCATTAGTACGCCTGTGAGTTGGACGGTTTAAGCATAGTGTTTACCAGTGCTAGAGCTGCCTTTGAAATAGTCCAAATTATTTCATTCACTCACTGGGCGATCAGGGTTAATATGTAGTATTTTTCAGATTACACTACTAGATGTTGTCCTTCTGCACTCTCGGACGCGGTGGTTGTCTTCATAAAGGGTAATCCGAATCGGGGCCGAAGGTTCAGAGTTCATGCCTTGGATAACCTGGTGAATGCGATAGGGTCAAGAGGTAATACTGCCACCTGCTTTCTGCAGACTACATTGAAAAATACGAAGTTTGATACGAAGAGATAAATCCGAAGGGTCACAATGAAAGGAATATAAAGGAAAAGAAAAGTAAAAAAGAACCTGTCGGTAGGAAAGCATGAAGAAGAAGAAGATCGGGAAGAGTGGTTCAACACCAGTGACACAACGCAAGGCAGGAAAATTTGGATGGCGCTGTCGCGGGGGCAGCCTACGGATAACAGAAAGAGTTGGGGTTTAAATCAGAAGAATTAACCTCGGCTGGTTCAGAGCAGTCTACGTAGATGGAATACTGGCATTTATAAACTTTAGCCATATTGTAGTAAACGTGCACCTGTGAAAGAAAACAATTACAAAGAGACGGCGGAGAAGTTGCAACGTGATTATTTAATGGCCACTGTAGAGGAAGTAAGCACGCGTACTCCGCATGGGGGGACAATTAATGTGGGGTGGAAACTTGGATAACTAGGGCCATGTATACATGTAAAGAGATCAGTGCACCAGTAGCCAACCGAGTTTTCTGCGCAAGAACCAGTGACAGGCCATGCGAACAAGGCCAGTGTGGGGTTCTCTCTTTTGCAAGCTCAGATATAGCCTGATAGGAAACAAACCCGATAAAAATGGTGGCCCATTTCCTTCATATCCTGGTTTCAATTTTCGCATCGTCTTTTCCCGACGGAGGACTGGTTGGGCCCACACAAGTAGTTTCCGCGTCTCTTCCGCCCACCATAATTTTCCGCTTATTGACAATCGTTTTCTCAAATCCAGCACATTGTCTGGATTCTTCACGTTCCTACCACATGGCCATGTTGACGTTTCAGTGCGGGGTTGTTTACTCCACGTGGTCACGGAAGATGAAAGAGGGGATAAGCAACCACGAGGAGGATTAAACCAGGTGATGTAGTGCACGCGCAAAGGGTACAAACAATAACCAATTCAAAGGATAATCATTTTTCTCTGAATCACACAGCATCTTTCAGCTCGGTAAATAGAGACAGTTTTCCCGAAAGTCGGATTACTTTAAATTCTTATTGGCCGAAATAAAGCCATTATCGTCTCAATCCGGTATATTAATGGACGTTCATCTTGAGCACAAAATTGAAGCCAATCGTGAATTGCAAACATGAAATCAGACTTGCTTGCATGAGGCTACTAAATAATAATAATAATGGTGGTAATAATAACAATAATATCGTGTATTTTGCGAAAACTCCGAGGGACACGTTTTGTTGCATGATCAGGCTTTGCAATGTTAGTACACAACACACTGAGCAGTATGGCTCCAGGATGGAGTCAGAAAAGGGATGTGTTCATGTTACACATGGGTACCATCAGGTTAACATGAGTATTGTTTAGCCCATTGCTTTGCGTTTAGGTGCACTAGTAGCACGTATTGCAGGCGAAAATGTTGGTTATAGAAGAGTAATAAATGTGAAGATGTAGCCGAAGTGTTCCAAATGAAAAAGGTTTGTACATTGTCCACGGAAGGCAATCTGCTGCACATAAAGCCAGTGAACCACGGATGGCGCATGAACAATTTGCAAACCTAACTAAAACGAGTGGGGAAAACGACGGAAGTGAAAAACAGACTGATAACATCAAAACGGGGATGGAAACAGCAGGTCATGCACAGTGCGGCGGCTTGCGAAACCAAGAAAATATACAAAATCGTTTCGGCAGCGTGGATTAGAGCGGCATGATGACGCCCGAAATGGTGGATCGTTGCTTGAAAACCTCATTTCTACCTTCTACTGTCGTATCTCATTCTCCGCCCACAAAAACAGAACTAATTCCATTTGCGTACCCAACTATTCCCAGTACAATTAACTCTCCACGCACCGTCTCTCTATCTTCGCAACTCCGCCACTCACCCCGCCTAGACGGCAACATACCCTTCTCTTTCGCGCTAATTAACTGTCGTTCAATCCTAAATAGATTCACTCACAAAAAAAGCTTTGCTGCCTCTTCCAATCCGGATATAATCTTCATCACTGAGTCTTGGCTTACCGAGAATACATCTAATAGTGCGACTTCTCTTGCGGGGTACCAATCCTTTGGAGGTGCTGGAAACTACGCCGTGTGGGCGGTTGCCTTGTCTATGTAAGGCATGACCTATCATTCTCCGTTTTAACGCATCCTACACTAGAATCGACCCAAGAATCTGTATGGCTCACTATCAAGGTGTCGTCCTGGGTTATCCACACTGTCTGTATCTATCGCCCTCCAGCTCATACTGCAATTGGTATCCTCCTCTCAGCGGATGCATTTGACCACATTTCTTCCCTCCCACCAACATCGAAAATCACTGCCGGAGACTTCAATCTCCCTGGCGTAACCTGTTCCACAATTATGGCTCCACCAAGCCTAAAATCGTTCGTCTCCCATCGACATCATGGGGGTTGGGTAGAGCACGTAGCGTCACCAACCAGAAATAATAATATATTAGATTTCACCTTTACACATACTGATCACCACATCTTAGTTCATGTCGGAAACAAATTTCTCCCCCTACCTAACCATCCTATCGACACAACTCGTCCACCTTATCTTAACAGACAGCAATTTCTCTCTCTAGTACGCCAACTTGACTGGGGAAGCTTTCTCCTGGCGACTGACTCACAGGCGGCTGCAGATGAAATTTTTTAGCAACATGGACAGCTGCCTCTCGAAACTGATCATCATTGAATAAACTAACAAAGAAAGATTCCACAACTTGCCTCCCTGAAAGTCAAATATACTAAAATGCAACGGCACTTTCCTTGGCACATGACTTTTCCAAGTTTATTCTTTAGCACCATCTGTCCGACACTATCTCTCGCCTGAGTGAATCTCTCCTTCGGAAGGAAGAAGCTAGGGCACTAAGGCATAACAATCACCCTATAGTAATTCCAAAACTACATAAATTAAGATCCCATGATCGCAAACCATCAGTAACCTTCCTAGTTTTGCCTAATGACGAGTCTGCGACAACCCCAAAAGACATAGCTGAGGCGTTCAATCAATATTTCACCTCCTCCATGGTCCCAGCTGCAGTCAGCGACCCACCCGAACTACAGAATAGGAATAACTCCACCTTATCTTCTGTGTCCTTTGATTTTAAGACTATTGAACGACATTTAGCCAATTTCAAACCAGGGTCTTACCAAGGCCCTGATGGCATTCCTCCATCAGCTGTTCTTAGTTGTGACCCTGACCTACCTCTGCTACCGCAGAACCTCATCACACTTTCAATTAACTCTGGTGTAGTTCCGGTCAACTGGGAGCACTGTAATAACCCGCAGCTATAAGAAGGGGTCTCTGCATGATATGCCCAATTACCGTCCCATCAACCACAGGCCTATTATCTCCAGGGTTATTGAGAAGGTGGTAAAACGATCCATCGTCGACTACCTTTTAGCCTCCGAAATCCTTAGCCCCAAACATCACGGATCTCTCCAATCTCGTTCTTTCTCCACCTGTCAATTTGACTTCCTGAAACTTCCAACCAATCTAGCGAATCGGATTATAACTTTCGATATGTCTAAGGCCTTTGATCGTTTCTCTTATCTGCACTTTTTATCCAAAGTAAGCTCCTTTGGCATCACCGATCCTCTTCTATCCCGGTTCTTGTCTTACCTAACCCAAAGATCACAGGTGGTCTCCATTGATATCATTACCTCTAATCCCAGACCCGTTACTAGTGGCGTCATACAGGGCAGCGTACTTGGTACCCTGCTATTCCTTATGTACATTAATGATGCACTGGATTCAATATCTCACGGCGCAACTGTTCTGTTTGCGGATCACATGGAGGTAGTTTGCCCCTAAGACCAAATGAAGTTGGTACTGAGGTTGGAGACATTTGTGCCGAAGCGCAAATGGCGACCGCGCTTGGCGGTCAACGTTTTGTTAAACAAGCTATCTGGAGGAACAAATCCAAGCTCCGCTATAAGGTTCTCTGCCAATAAGAGCGAAATACTAACATATAGGTGTACAATGCCTAAAGATTCAATTTTGCTTCACGAATATGCTATCGCATGTGGGCCCATAATTCGTTAAATTGGCCTCGAGTCCTCAGCCTCTCCAAATTTCTTAGAGCACGTAGTTATTAAGTCGGCTAATCCTAGGAGAAATGTAAGTCTGATTATTGGCAAAATAAAAGTATCCCACCGCATCCTCAGCATTCATAAAACACGTTCGACCACTCATTGAGCATGGCAATTTGATGTACTTCAGCATGACAAAGTTGGACAGACTTTTCATTGAAGTTATTCAGGGATGCTCCGCCAAGCAGGTGCTAGGTAGGTCGACGACTCTGAATTATAAGGATTGCGTTTCAGCCCTCAAACTTGTGGCACTTTGACTACGGCGACTGAAAAATAACCTGGCTTTTCTGCATAACCTGGTGAATAGGCGCCCCTTCTTCACCGACCCATCTGTGTTCTCCTCTGTCAGCCCCTACCCTCACCGCCAGAGGTCCCTAACCATCCATACGGAAATTGCCAAATCCTCTTTAAGGTCGCATTTCTTTCTTGTTGTATTTGCCAAACTTTGGAACAAACGTCCCATTAGCATTCGGTGCATACAGAACCAATCCGGTTTTAAGGCTGCTTAAAATACTTACTTAAGTGCCACCCAGGTCCTTCAATTGACCAACACCTGTATCTCGAAAGAGCTTGCCTTTGAGTCCGCCATCGATTTCCAAATACACATCCCACCCGCCTAATTTCCATAAAACTGAATCTGAGGGCGCAGGAGAACCTAGTATAATTGCGTAATACGGACAACACCGGTGAATAACCCTCGGTGATTGCTGTGTAAGTGGAGTAGTCGTAATCATTTTAAGGGGGATATACTTTTGGCCCACCACTAGGCCCAAGGCTTCCCAACTGGCAGACGTGCAAATACCACGGATATGTATTCCCCGCTTTCCCATTCACTTTCATACTTCTCGGTACTACCTTGTTCACCCTACCACATAAGTTCTTCATTATTAGTCCACTCTTCATCGGACCGTTTTATTGTGAAGCATTGTTCCTTGTGGAATTCATTGCCCCAACAGTCTAACATCGCCTTCAAAAACGAAGTTCGGAAACTACTGACCGTTCAAACCATTATTCGCATATAGGACCCTTATCTCCCAGAGACTCGGGCGTACAAAGTTTGGCTAGGATTTTAACAGTTGCCACAGCGGAGTCTCCAAATCCTGGATCTGAGCCAATAACACTAAATAACATTAAGGTCCTTGAGAGCAGACAGATGATGGATTCTATGACAGCTATAACCGAGATTAACCCTACTTATATCGGTCTTCTTATCTCGGGATCCTTTCCCCATAGATTTCTCTGCCCCTCATTTACTCTGCCAACATAAAGGATCCTCTCTTTATGCTGGGTATTGCCGGAACTAGTTTCTCCTGTCGTAGACATTTCATCAGAGATCATATTCGAGGTTCCTTTTAATCTTCCTACCTACTTATCTTGCTCCCCAGTAACCTGCTAACGCGAACCAGGTAGACTCCCTTCCCTTAAGTACCCAGCCTAGTTTCATTTAAAAAAGGCAAATCTGTCCACGTCACACAGACGATGTGATTCGCAACACACAACTTCACATTAGTAAGTTTCAAGCAGCACCCGTTAATAAAAATAAGACAAGGCGTTGACGATGACGGAGCCCTACGTAGAGGTCTGTTTTTTACGGCATAAACTACCATCTTCCGTGTGCTTGCTTATCCCCACTTTTGTTTTTTTAGTCCAAGCGAAAACCCAAATGACTGCGACAGGTATGCTTCAGCATCTCCGAACGTGGGGAAAAAAGACCACCCCAGCAGTTGCAAAAAAACAACGCGGAAAATTAAGGTCAGGCGGAGGAACTATGGCAAGTACCTGCATGGGCTAAACCATTCCTCTGTTAGAAAAAAGAAAAAGTCTCTGCCGGATCAGGTTAACCCCAGCAACCAAAGCACACTCGGGCTACGAAGGAATGGGCCACCTTCTACAATGGATATGTATGCCATCAGCCCGGACATGACCCTGCGAAAGGGGAGACCCCACAACGCCCTTGTTCGGTAAATAAGCGTTTGGTTACCTTGTTGGACGGTCCGGGGAAGTAGCTCATCGGGCTATCCACTTATGCTTCACCACCCACCCCTCTATTTTAACATTCCCCTGTTCCCCCAAACGCACACCTGGTACGTATGCTGACATCTATAACAACGGCCACCGTTCTTCTTTCTTAAATATTCATGCCAGCTTACTGAAACTACTAAGTGGTAGAAGTTGCTATCGTCCTGTTCAAACACAAATTACCGATCCCAATATTCTTTTGCTTCTCCCTTCTTTTCTTCACATGATTTCTCGTAACAAATCCTGTCCTAGCATCCAGCCCACACTGCCATCCGCGAGCCATGCAGTTATGCCCCTTCTTGGCAATTGGAAGTAACAATCATCGGTGGGAGATAACATGATCAGTTATAATTGACTTTCTGTAGCATGTACACCGGGCCCGTAGACCAGAAGAGTTCCACAAACAGAACAAATTCTGGCTTTATTCCCTAACCATTGCGCCGGCCGTCCTATCAGACCACTGTGATCTGCATCTGCGAAGATGTCGGAAGATGAGTAGGAACGCGTTTTAAATAAGGACCATAAAGCACAGGACTGGCCGAGCCATATGCTCTATAGGGTGAGAGCAGCGGATGTTTGTCGCACACGTCTCGTCAACGGAAACTACCCCCTGCGTGTTTCATGACAGTTGTCTGGTCCCTGTAATCTTCATGAGAAAGTGACTGTTATCACTGTTCCTGTTTCTGTTCACTCATCTTAACACCAGCCGGAACAAATTCCAGACCGCCTCTCTCTCTCCGGCTCCTCTCCAGGCTCGCCAATGACCACAAATGCAACGCAAACTATCGCTGAAACCTCCACTCCATCCTTTGCGCTGGTTGATTATCCCCGTTAGGAAGCTGCTATCCGGATCTGACACTCCAGTACCTGACCGCGCGACCCTGAGACAAGCCAAGCCACGCTGATGACCGCCCCGGGTGCCTCATCTCAGATGGACCATCACGATTTTTCGAACAGTTGTCATCACTACTGAAATGCCGCGCAGCCCCCTAACCTCCAAACCCGTACCACCGCAGAACACCGTGATCTCCAATGTCAAAAAAGGACAACACAGGTCATTCATTGCAAGTGTATTTAAGGATTGATTGTATATCTTACACGTACCCGTTTACTTCCCGCCAAACATCACAGTCCTCTCCCAGCCGTATAAGTTCAGTTATCATTCTTGTGGATTCCACTGTCTTTCCGTCCACAATTCTTTATAAAATTTTGTCCCTTAGATAATTTGATGCACCCTTGAAGGTGTCCCGCTGTTTGATCGTCAACATTATTTTGGCTCATGGATGTTATTAATTACCACTCTCCATCCATCTCATATGATACCCAGTGTGATTTTGCCTCATCTCCACCCTGTTATTAGATCTATATTGATCTTTATCATCTCCCTATAACCCTCTTTATTTTTGAGAAACCCCGCCAAATCACGACGACCACTGTTGCTTCCTAGCCAAATTTTGCGCCGGCGACACGCACCTTTGATGCGTTTGAACATGGACTGACTCTCAGTGTGCGACTCATAGTCAGCCCCAGAAAGTTTCGGCGATGGATTATATAGCTCCGATTTGAAGCCCAAAAACTTTCACAGCGTCATCCTCAATTTTCGCCATCACAGGAAAATACCTGTTTTTTGTTCTACTTAATTTTACAGAATCTCTTGAATTCGCTCGATCCACTCGACAGATACGTTCTGTCAATTCCTTTCCAAAAGCCTTAATTTATACAGGTGTTTCCTCATTTGTTGAATGCCTTCTGGGCCGATAGTGACCGGGGTTCACCGTCATAGGCGTGCTGACCGTGTATACAAGTTTTAATTCTCAAATGTTACCATGGAATTCGCTAAACAGTGTTATTTATTTTTGAGTTTCGCAACAAGTCGGGCTACGCGTTGCTCTTGGGATTCGAATCGCTTCCCAGTACGTGCGAGATATATCATCAAACTAATTGGGTTTTTCATTGTTGAGCATCTTACCCCTCGGACGAAAAATCGTGCATATATGTATTACGCGCATGCTGCTGATTTGTTTCTTTCTATCTTCGGAATATCGCGAAGAAAAATGGTGTTGCATCTAACGTCACCGGGCAGCGTCTCTTGCAATAAATGAAGATTCCGGCGTTGATATGCATTTACAATCCGACGCATGTGAGGTAAAACGTGCAGAGCAAAAGAAGAGCAACATTTATGGCGAGTGATATCCATCCGGCATTCCCAAGGCGCCTTATTAGTCCATGAACACCTGCAGCAACCAACACTGCAGTCAAATATATAACTAGCAAATACTTATTACGAGCCAGTTATAATGTAAATGTAACAGGAGAGGAAATGAAAGAGGCCATTCAGGAAGTGATAAGTCAAAAGTCTCTTAAACAACGCAACCTTAGAAAATTCTGCCTCTCATGAAGTCCTCAGTTGAACCGTAATGCAGAATAGTAATTCTGGACAGTAATCGATGACGGCATCGGAATGTGCCAGTCGAGCAAAAACGAAGAAAAGGTTTTCATAAAAATAGTGCTGTTGAACATAAGTCAACCGAGAAGAATCGGTCGGCGTACCAACGTGATTAACAGTGTGCCAAATTTGAAAGTGAACGCGTACCGCAAAGACACGAAATCGGGCCTAGGCCCAGCAACTGCCACAATAGTGTGGACTGCGGTTTAGACAATGAAGTGTAAAGGCGGAGTATCTTTGAAATTTAGGTAAAATTCAGGCTGCTTCGTTCTATACTTCTAAACACCGTTCTTTTCTCCATTCTATTCACCTCTGTAATAGAGAACAGATATGTTCCTCCAACAACCTAAGCAAGTGATTCACAGGACCATAACTCTGGACATAAAGCACCGCACACTGTTTTATTTGAGCTGGCAGCCTACGAGGGTTTGCCGTGTAATTGGCATTTATATCTCTAGTAGCCACTTAATTATGCTACACCGTTAACGGGTAGTCATCACTGTTTCCAGTTACATAAAAAGGCATGGAATTTCTAGCACAATGTGTGAGCATGACGCATGCAAGTGCTGGTCCCTCCAAGCTTAAAACCAGCGTCCGGAAAAGCTCGTTATTGGGAGGCCCGTAGAGGTGGTTTATAAGCTACCCCAAAATACCCGATGAAGGAAGCAAACAAATTTACTGGGAATCCTGTAAACCATTGTGATTTCTAATGAGCCGTCTCCTTAGGGGAGGATAATGTTCAGACAAAATTGACTGAACTTTATCGTCTCTGTCAAAATGTGACGCTTGCTGGATCTTGATTGCTCAATGGGTTCGCCATTATGTAAAGTTCAAATTGAAATAGAAGCTTCGGCGACAACAATGTTCCGATGTGAATAGCGAGGAACCAATTTGACTTCGGCCTCTGGAAATAGGAAGTTTCGGTGAATCATGTTGGGGCAGTGATAGCGCCTTCAAATCCACGTGTGCTCAGTCGAAACCCACAGTCGTACAATAAATCAGTAGGTACAATCTAAAGCACTACCCAAAACCAAAGGAAGAGCAGGGCCGATTTTGCAAACGCTCGTTTACGCCAGCAAACGCCACTCATTTTGGAGTCAGGTGTTAGCTTACTGCTGGGATGAATTCTATCGGTTTACAGTGAGACAACAACAACAACTTCCCCACGGTGTCTCTGTACCGAACCGCGAACCGTAGGTTAGACAAGATAGTTATCTCAAATTCTCTGCCTCTGCCAGCCACGTCCACTTTGAGCAATCTATGGACATGTGTTGCTAAGAGAACACTAGTGTTCCGTGAATACAACCGTCAGTCAACTGCACTTTGGGGGTATTTTCCATCAGAATTTATAGTCTGGGGCAGTCCTCATGGATTGACAAGGAATATCTCTTTTAGCTGGCTTCAGAATCTGAAACATAATGGGAACGAATTCGTAATGTTAGGGCCACATACCTGATAAAAGGCAGAAATAAAGACGGGAAAGATCGTCAAGGTTAGGCAACAATCAAAGAAGACGTTGGCTTCTCATTCTATGCACAAATTTGGCCAGAATTCGGAAGTAGAAAACAGTTCAACCCGAGTTTTCTGTCTAAGATCGTGATAATTCTTGACCAGTGGATGTCGACCTTCTAGGTAACAAAGCCGAGTTAAATGAGTCACACTGACAAATGTGCAAAATCAGCCTCCCAGCAAGTGCATTTTCAGGGTTGATAAGACCATGAGAACGTAGGAAGTTTGGCAGTTATCCTTTAAATCATTCTAGGTACCATTTTTCTGTGCTTAATAAGGCGATAACTCTCCGGGTCCTGTAGATTACTGCTTTTATATTGTGGGTCTATAATCAAGGCCTTTCGAAAGTGACGCGCAACATAAAAAGCTAAGGCAGATTTAAAGGAAGTAGGATTTATTAGCCGGCAGTAGGAAGTAAAACTGGTGGGAATTCATCCGATCCAGGCTTGTGGGATGGTTCGTCGCATTTCGTCACCTTATTAATGGCGCTAAATTCAAATAAGACGGGGCTGCGTCCAAGTTTAAGCACGATGTATGCAATGCTGATGATCCCTAACAAGGATTTAACACTTGTGCAGTGCTTCCATGGTTTCCTACTGCTGGGTTCAGCACTGGTGCCAATGGTGAATTAGTATTTCAAGAATTCAGCGGCTACGGTGGCGTTACACAATGGTCTACTGATCGCACCGTCAAGGCAAAGATACTAAAGGAAACAAAGTGGCCCGCGTTGGTTGGACGCCAAGAAAACCGGATTTTAGATACTTCGGATTATTTGTTGCGGTAAAAGTTGAGTTGGGAAATGAAAAGAGCAAGGGAAGCGGTGTTTCTTAGATGGGGCTTATGGTTTAGCGTTTCACGTTTGCGCTGGTCAGGTGTTTAGGAAGGACAATAATTTTAGGTGTGGCTTAAGGGGGCGATTTGCGAGGGGCACGAGTTTAACAAATAACATGGGCATGGGCAGAGCTAATAGCTGCATGATGTTTTGGTTACCGGTAATCAAGTTCAGGGCTTCGAGATGCAGGAAGTAAGTGGCATGGATGCAGCTGGAATACGTCTACAGAAGATGGATTGGCAACGTGGTAGAAGTAAAAACGTTTTGTGGAAGGTGCTGAAAATATAGAGGCGATCATTTCTTACTGGTAACTGCAGTTTGGTTTCTGGAGGGGAGCTATGACTTGAAAGCAGTAGATTGATAACTTGAGATGGCTGTGAATGTTCGTAGTTTGGCTCACATTTATTTACAGGCCCTTCAACCTAACAGTGTTTGCTCGAATTTGTTGCGGCTGGGATGTCAGGAAGTCGAAATTTACAGGCATGTTGGGTTTCTAATTTAGCGGATTGCCATGTTACTTTTGTTACCTTAGTCATCTGGGAAGAAAACTGGAGTGCGCCTTCTGCACTTGAAGTGCCTTACGGTATTTGTCATTCTGCTACTTGGGAGCTGGACGGAGATACGTGTGATGAGACACTTGGGACTTGGCATATGACAGGCCGCTGAAGTTACCTGCTTTTCCGTGGAGTGATGCAACGTCGATCACTTGTAAAGATCTGTTATTTGCGTTGCTATCATGTGGGCAACAAGTGATGAACTGAAATAAAGGTACTTAGATGTTTGGAATGGGGTTGACGGGTAAATACACCCAAGCCCACCAATTTCGGCCTCCACCAGGAGGGACAAAGCATTAGATGTTGTAGTTTAGAAGCGGATTGGCACCCTGCAGTGGTGTTCCTACCATCAGTGGTTCTATCATCGTGCGAAATACTAACCGTTTTCTACTGCGGACAGTTAGAGCAAGAAGTCGACCTGCCTAGATGTAGAGGCTGCCTTACTTGAGGATATCTGGATGTAAAACGAGAGGTTTGCTTAACAGCCACTCCTTCGAAGTTGGTCCCAGCAGTGATGACTAGGACAGAAGCATAGGAAGGTGAAGGAGGTACGGTTGAATGCTGGAGGAAGGTTGATTTTCTGATACTAGGACATTGAGAGTTGCCATTGGTCCGTCGGTGTGAATGTGCGGAAGTGAGATTTGAAATGACCTTCTTGCCGTCTCAGGTCATTAATAAAAAAGCAAATCCACAATGGTCATCGTGTGATAAGTTGAAGTCCTAAACCATTCTCGAGGGAGCCGCCCAACACCAGAGTAATAGGACGCAACCAGGATATTTGGCGGTGTGATCGATGGCCGGTGTTGGATAGAGATGAAAATAGGTGAGGTCAAAAAGGTCATGTGGTATGCTCAGTGGATTCCATAATAGCACATACCACCGAGACTAAGTCCGACTGGATATGGTCCTTGGGCAAGCCGTTAGAAGTTACCCTGCAAACAGGGCGGGTCAGAGGTCTTCAACTACTATTAATTTTTTTACTCCACGACAGGCAATAGCGCTCTGTCTCGAAGCAACGATTTTTCCATTTTTCTGTAGAGCAGGATGGTCCACTGTGGGCTTTGATATTACCCCTCCGCGTGTCTTGGTTTTGCGTGGAGCACATGATTCTTGTAACAGGGTGGTGTAAGCAGCCTTCTCAGCTTCTAATTAATAGCTAATTGACTGTTATCGTGCGGCTCTATTGAACGGAAAGCACTGACAAATAGGAGAACAAATGAACACAATACCCGGGTTGAATCCAGGAAGAAAGGACAAATAATAGTTTTAAGCGAGAGAGTAGATGACGCTGATGTTTTCAAGCTGAGGCGTGTAATATTGAGCAGCTGGTTCACAATCTAGAAATCTATCCTCCGAGATAACCTATTCACCAAAAGTACCATACTGCGTACGCTGAGTTCTGACTTCAGAGCTTGACTGAACTTCCTTGAGGATGAAAATTGGCAAATAGCAATCGGCAGTTTATTCCTGAGTCTTGAGTGTATGACAAGGAACAACTTGGACTTTCGGTTTGGGCTCGTGCGCGGAACGTTTAATCTGCGGTGACGGTGCCGTCGAAAAGAGATGCCTGAGTGCACGTTTTACGGAATTGGTGGTATGGATAATTGATTCCTAGATCAACTACGAATGTGTCCAATGCAATGGCAGTTTGATGTGAGCTTAAAACGTCTTTCGAAATTTGGCGTCTCTAGGTTATGTAGGAGACAGCCACAGAGGACTCCATTAATTTAGACACACACTAAGGGTTAAGTCGTTTTAAGTGGTTAATAATATCAGAAGGGTTGAAGTTTAGCTAGAGAATTTAAAATTTACGAACGACCTTAATTTCTTTAGCAAATAGAAAATGGGCACCATATTGCAGAACGGTAAAGAACGCCGTTATTTTCGGGCAGAAATAGGAAGCTGAGTGGTCGCTTATGAACAAAGCCAGTTTATACAAAAACAAGATTCGCGAACAGAGCTTCTGAAGAATTCACTTGCTGAAGGTCGGATTTAAATCACGGCAGCAGGGTACCTGAGATGCCAAGTCTCATGTTCTTGCTCAGGATTAGATGAGAATTGTGGCCAAGCGCCCTGCTCATATCGAAAAAATAACAATAAATGATTATCTGGCACCAGCTGCTACAGCAACAAAATTGGGGCAAGTGATACCGACAGGTTGTGGGCGAACGAGATATAAGAAAACCATTCTGACTAGTAGCAGTGAGATTCTCTGAAAAAAGAAGATCCATCATATACTGCTTTACTAGTTCTTTGATAAGTGTGAAATTAATGGTATTTATTTGATAGAGCGGTGGTTAGAACTGTCACACACAGGAAACATTTGTGAGCAAAGGGAAGATGACCGATGTCTTCCTTGAAAATGGAAATGAGGTAAATTCTAGTGATGTTAGAGACTTGGGGTAGCAACGTCGAGAACTCATTACCGTCATTGCTAGGAGGAGTTGGTGGGGTACAACTGCACCCAGATATTGACGACAGGTTAAGCCCTAGAGGCATACGAGCTACTCAAGTTTGACGTTAGAGAGCACAGGCTGAGTGTTGCGAGGGAGAGCTGTTGGAACAAACCAGAATTCAGTGGTCATCGGTTTTAAGAAAAATGAATTTTGAGCTTCAGTGATTGCTCTGGAAAAACGGACTTAACTGTTTTCACCTATTATTGAGCAGAGAACGGCGGATTCGCCATGATTCCTAGCTCGAAGGTGCCGGGTGATTTTGAGAAATCTTTTAAGGCGATGTGGGGATACACGCTCTTGCGTTTTCCACGCGTCATTCAATCCACGGCTGATAAGTGCTAACAAATGATGAAGGTGCGGTAGAATTAAAAAACTAATGGTTTTCATCGTATGCAGGCCAAAGTTTTTAAATATTTCAATTAGAGGCGGTTGACTGGTGGCTACGTGTGCCTCACGATGGTTTATTCGTTGATAATTCGGGTGAAACAATCAAGTAGTTTCGAGTGCAATGTATCAGTTGCCCTTTTGGCTACTGAACAAGTATTGTGCACAAAAGGGTTCCGTTTAAATTGAGAGATAGGATTGAATTTTATGGTTGTAATACTAAGGAGATGGAAGGGTTCAAGTGAATGTTCCATGGCCACTACCAGAAAAATGGTAGTTGTTGTCAGAAAACCCAACAGTAAATATCAAATGAAAGATATTATTCTTCCTGGTGGGCGGCGAAATTATTGTACTCAGCATAATTTGCGGATAAAAGTGGTGGAACCAAACAAAAGTTAAGGGGAAGGAAAGAACACCCAGCTCGAGTTAGGGGTGCTAAATTCACTAGATGTTTGCATAGGGTAGAAATCATTTTGGGTCAGATAGTTGAACTCACTGACGACTGGCAAGAAATCGGGGGTAACTCAGGACGAAGGTCAATAAACGCGGCCCAACAGAATGGAAAATTTGACAATGGAAAATTCAGCCTGAATACCATGATCAGACTCAAAAATTGAAGTTATACGCCAGGGTGAAGAGTACAACCATTTTGTTTATAATAGTTAGCCTCCGCCACGGATGAACCCGGTCCTACGAGAAATGATGAAACCTCCGAGAACGCAATGGATCGTCATATCTGAGTCAAAAATCCATGGCCCAATGGTAAAGATTACGCCTGGCGTTGTTTCCTTATAAATTTTATGGAAAGATTGACATTTGTTCAATAATAGCCGGTAGTTCATGAGCAGCAGTCACAACTTATCTGGCCCATTTTGACCTACTGAAGAGGGTTTTCCAGGCTACATTTCCTGAGTCTTTGTGACTTAAAGAAAGGCGGAGATCGAGTGATGATCAGTGCGGTCGAACTTAGCTGATTTGGGAGCAGCTGTTGGCAACGACTGCAGGCTTGAAACCTCAAAGAATCGGCGTGCCAAATGTCTGGCTGACGAACGTTTTGCGGTCAGTAGGCCGTGGTAATCCGATAAGAACGATAATAGGAGGACGCGCGAAGAATGTGGGGTAAAGTATTTATCATAAGTTTTTTGATATATCCGAGAAAATAGGGAGTGCCGTGGCTCCTGAAGTGGTAGGTTGAGAGCGGGACTCTTCCCAAGGAAAGTTGTTTAGTCTCAGTTGAGAAGTGACAATTTACAGAACAACCAAGGAGAGGCCGATGGAACGTGCATATAGATGGTATGCAGCCGGTTTAGGTGGCGATTTGCCGTATGAAACGCGCGGCCATCAAAACTGAGGATGAGGTCCGGACGATGCCGACGGTTGGTTGAACAACAGAAATTCTCCTCTGTTGGGGGACATTGGGTTATCTGTTCGGTGTATGCGGATATAACTTCATTGGCCGGTTTAGACGCCGAAACGACTGGAAAATGACGAGCGCAACATTATTATAGAAGTGCCTAGGAACGGATAAATGGGTTAGCAGCTTTGTGGCTCTGCCAGGCTAGGACAAATTTTAGGAGCGGATATCAATCTTACCTCCAAGGACTTAGACTGATGTGGCCGGATTGACGCGGAGATTCTCGACAGGGCCTCTGCACGGGAAAACAGGCGATGGATATTCATTCGAATATGAAGAGATATGTAAGTCATGCTTAGTAACAAGTTGGACAGACCTTCGGCAATCCGTTTTTTGCCGTGAGTTTTTATCCTGTCTATTTTTGGTCAGTCATTATTATTCTGATATTTGTGGCAGAGTTAGAGCTACCTTCTAAGACAGAAAAATCTGCCAAATATTTGTGGACATAAAGTAGTTAATTACTCGCTGGTTAACCATTTTGCTATTTCCTCTGTCTAAGCTTGCATCATCATGTTCGAACGTTGATTTAAATCCAATTCAAACGACTTTGCACTTCAAAGCACAAATTGCATCTATCTGACCATTTGTTTCTAAGATAAGGCAAATATTTTTTGTCTATTCATTTCCATTTGTGCATGGTTCCAGGAGTCTGAAAGCCATCTCGCTTTTCAGGCGCATCCTTTGACTCAGGCATTTTTGTCGTACTCATCAATATCGTTTATTCTTTAATATAGTAAGTTTTTTATGGGCCAGTGCCTGTAGTAGGGCACATTTGGCTTGCTAGTTTACCATTTGGACAATTCTGTTTAAGAACAATATGTGCAGCAGAAACTTCGCGCCGCTAAAGAGCGTTTAGCAGGTATATTTGCTCCTTCCGTGTGCGATAGTAGGGATATCAACTTAGGCTAATTATTAACGGTCGAGCATTTCCTCCTCCATTTCCACTTACATCCTTCTGTTGCGCACCGTGCGCATTGCAGTCGTAAGCAAAATAAAGCGAAATGCAAAAATTCAAAATCTCTCAGCACGCATTCCAAGATCCGCGCGGGGAAGCGAACCTCACGTACGGTTGCGACAAGTGGTAAGTCGAGGTCCTTCACGGGTAGCCTCTTGCTCGGTGTCTGTTGTTGACGAGTGCGATAAATCCATTAGGAGGGCCAGCGACCTTGGAAGAAAGATCAGAGCTCCCCAAGGTCAACTTCTGTCACTGGAAGGTATCGTTTCACGATTATCTCTTCTTCTGAACATTCAGGAGACTGGAAATAATCCCGTTACTCAAACTCTCGGAAAGATATTTTGCTATTTGGATACAGTTGTTGCAGAGCTTTGCAAATTCACTGTGGCCGTTAAAAACGCTGTGGTGCTCAATGGTCCAAACAGTTAAACTCCGCATACAGATGCATGCAACATGTCCTGCTATCAATGATCTTGTCTCAGGCTGCGGAAAAATTTGCAGCTGTACGGCTGCTCCTCAAACTATCAACTTTCTGATGGGCTGACAACTAGGCAGTTTATTTGCAGACCGTAGTTAATTTCCCGAGTTATGCATTTCAGAAAACATTAAAATATTCGCCGACGGAACACCCATCCAAAGAGAGGTAAATCGAAGTCCCAGAACGTCATCGGCTACAAACTTATGTGCGAAGTCAAAAGACACTGAGAACCCTTTACCTCGGAGTTCCCTAGACAAGTTGTCCGTACTGAGGGTTAGTGAACTGCCAACATATAAAACAAAAGTCGACCTAGATGTGGTAAGCTCTCTCTCCCTGTCAGTCGCCCAGCAAACGGCTCCACCTCACGCCTCCTCAAATTGCCTCCAAACTTTTAAAGTAAGATAGACGATGATGGGAATGGTGACATCCCGCTTCGTCGCATGAACAACCCTGGCAAACCCACTAATACAGAACTATTGAGTGAAACTCCCAACTCAGTGCCCCGACTAATAACACCAACTTCATGGAGCAGCACCACCAAACTCCTAAAGCAGATCACTCCCAATCTACGCGCTTATCTGATCTCTCTACTTTTTACTTCAGTAGTGAACCCTAATCAACCCACAGAAAGGGTCTTCCCACATGACTCCCATATTAACCGGTGCGGCATGTGCAAACCCTCCAGAGGAAATAACATCCTTGGCTACGTATTCACCCACGGTTTCTCTAATGTTGGCACTTCCGTGCTAGATAACTTCGCGGGTAATGACCACGAGATGATCCCCTGCTTTTTTCATATTCGTCTCAGAATTCGAACATCTGCAGCCAATACACATTTTGTGAGCGTCTCTTACAAATTAGCAAACTGGGCTGGTTCGACCGCGGCTCTCCAGAACCTTGATTGGTATGTTTTTCCCCTTTGCCTGTCTCACAAGAAGCTGCGGTATCTTATGTGCAAACGTTCACTAGAGTACTAAAAACCCCACTCTTCACACAAGTCAACCGTGGCCAATGCGAATAAGCAAAACCTAGTTATATTAGAAGATTCTTAAATTGCAGTATATCTACACACATACCTTCCTCTGCCAACTTAAAACGGTTTTCTTCTAAAGACCACTGACACCAGCGAATTAACCCATAAACCATCCGTCCAGTAGCTGAATTAAGAATAATGAATAACTCAACAGAAACAGATTAAGCTATGCTGTAGTCCAAAATTTTCTCGCCCCCTAAAATTCTTCACACGTACTGCCGTCTAAAATCAAAAACGGCGGCAGCAGAATCACAGCTTAAAGGATATCCTTGATTGGTGTATTTAAGAACCGTTTCTACTCTTTACACAAAAGCTTTCTCCTCCATCACAAATCTCACGCCAGTTGGCCGCCATCCGCGAAGGGATGAAATCGGTAGTCCTGAAAGTTCCATTTTCTCTCTATACAAAGTGTTCCGTAAATTTTGCTCCACAAGTAATTCAATGACTTCCTAGTATTCCACCGCTTCATCATCTTTTATCGGCAATTTGTTGCTGTAAAATGTGACTTCTTGATTCACTTGGTACGACTTTCTCCTTGTTTTCCACTGATCTTCATCTCTTCAGGTGCATGCGCAAGGCAAGTTTGAATTTTTACAAGGATGATGCAAATGACATGCGCATAGCGGTCAGCTGTACTGGGAGGTGGGCCTATTAATAGAAATTTTGAGTAAATCATTCCTTAAGCCTCTTGGAACACCAGTTATTAAGAGACTCTCGGTCTTCATTGACGGATGCAAGAGTGGAGCTAAATGAAGCGGCCTCAAAGGAGTAGACTATTTTAATGTCATCGGCAAACAGGAATGGCGTGCCACGACGAATAACTTTAAAGATATCATGAATGGAACTCTTTTTGTGGTGTGGAACAATGCTGGAGGTTTTACATTGTGACGGAAAAGTAGGGCCAGACATGGAGAGCGAGAACAGATTTAGAAAGAGCACAGGTATATCTGGACCATCGATGCGAAGTAGGACTGGTTGAATGTCATCAGCGCCCCCCCCTTGTGGGATGGCCTGGCATAATTCACCATTCTCGTGATGCCAGAAATTTCGAATGAAATGGGGCATAGTTTAACCGAAGGTAGCATGGGGTGGATTTCAGGGCTTATCGAATTGTCAATAATGAGAGTAAAGGAGAAATATGCACTGAATCCTTCCTTGATATCTACAGGGGACTGTATGCGTAAGCTGTTGAATATGAAGTTCGCAACAGCTGACGATTTGGGCTGCGTGAGAGGTTTGAAATTCTGCAGTCTTCCGAACTGGCTTGGGCGAGCCAAGAGCAAACTTTTCCTATATTTTGAATCTTAGTTGAGATTCATTAGAGAATTTTTGTTGCAAGCGGTTAACTTGCCATAAGAGCTGGAATTCTCCCGTTGAAGATTTTGAGCCCTAAAAAGATTTATATGGAGTCTACAAACCTCACTAGGCTACTTAGGTTTGTGTTTAGTGGTCGGAGTGGACAGACCAATAATAATAAAGAGAAGTTTTGCATGAAGGCCGTCTGCCTCATTCTGCGGGTCAGGCGATATAAAGAAGCTGGACCAATCAAAGGCTCGCGGAGCGCCAGGGATCTTGTTGCAACGCGTCGACATATAGGAAGAGACAGTATGGTAGGTACACATGGTTGTGAAAGGTTTGTTACGGAGGGCGACGCCGCACGTGACCGTCTTATGGTTGCTCCCATGGAGTGGTTTTATTACTGAAAACCTGGCATTAGGAGTGTTATGTGTAAAACTAGGTCTAAAATGTTATTAAGTCTTGTGGGCGTGGTCACATGCTGAGTCCATCCTTCAGCGTGCGTTTCAGGAACACAGTCGAGAAGAGTTCGTGGGGGGATAAGGTGGACTAACAAATCTTAGGGGCGCTGAATTCTCTTGCAAATATCCTACGGCTGGAGTGGGGATCAGAAAGATATAGGAAGGATTGGGCGAGACGATAGATATCAGAACTATTCGAGTTAGGTGGTCGGTGTACACATCCTATGTAGATTGAGAGCTCGGGTATTTGCATGTGAAGCCAGAGAGTGTCAGGGCTGGAATCAAGCAGCATGTGATCGAGAACGGAAACTGTGTGGCTGCTTTAGATAAGCTAGGCAACCGTCTCCTTTGCGATTTTGTCTATTGGTTTGGCAGGGCGTGTAACCCGCCCACGGAAACGATGAAACGCAGCTGTTGTGTGTTAGCCAAGTCTCTGCTGTCAAGCTAATTTCGTAAGAGGTTTTAGTTGCAGACAACCTAAGCCCCCTCAATTCATGAGTTGGTGAGCGGGAGTTCAGGAGGAGTAGGGAAAATTCGCTGGAACATTTATTTACACGTGATATTCAACTGGTGGGTTTAGTGGGGGTCAAATAATCGACGGATTCATTAGGGGTTCGGATAGTGCATAGCTGTGATGAGTGAGTAAAGTTAGTAGAGCTAAGTATACTGGCCGGCGAGGGACTATTTATGTTAGGGGATTGGTGGACTGGAGACCAAGGCCATATACGCTTGGAAGGTAATGAGCGGGTTTTAGAGAATGTTGGTATTGGGGTGTGTGGTATCAGTGGAAGTGGTACAATGTTATGTGGCCTACTGGTCAAATTTTCAAGTTGGAATTGGCAATCTGAGGGGTGCTTTGAAAAATGCCGGGAAAAAGCCGATTAACATGTACGTGCATGAATTTTAGGGGATATACGTTACTTGTGGAATTCGCAGTAGCCGTGAAAGCAGTGTTTTGCAAATGGGGCAACTGGAATAATCTCTGGGCCATTGGGTTGATAAAAGAGCCTCATGATAGGTTGTGAATGAAATGAAGAAGTACGTTTGTCAGGTAGTCTTGGGGGAGCCGGAGATAAACCATGCAAGTCAAAAATGATGCTGGTATTTGTGATGAGAATTCGCGTTTACAGGAGTTAGAAAAAGGGCATTGGAATAGCGAGAATGCACCTACCTAACTAAGATGCCCGAAACCTCACTACGAGAACATCTCGATAGTGCCTGTCGGGCTATCGACTCAGCATCCTCAGAAATTAAGCAGCGAAAACTAAGATCATCTAATGCTGTGGTTTATAGTGTTCCTGACCGCGTTCATCCATACTCATTTGAAAACACTGTCCTCTGTGCTTGCAGTATGACGGGACACCCCTGTCACTGTTTAAGACCACGTAAACGAATATTAAGCAGACCATGTCCAGTATTATTACAGCTACTTAGACCCGCTGCTGCAGACCGGGCTTTGAGGAGTGACGCTAAGATAGCCTCAACCACCCCGTTCAGGTTCATCAAAATTACCCCTCACAAAACCCCTGTTCAAGGGGGGACCCTCAGATTGCATGCAAGTGAGAACCCCAAAACGGTTCCACTAAACATAAATTCCATCAAGCTACCCGGCATGGCTGAGTTTGGTGCCCAGACCGGTACTTGCGACCCCGGTACAGCCACAGGCAAGTGTTGACTTAAGCAACCCATCACCATCTCCTTCGCCACGGCCCTCCAGGAAACGCCCGCATATAAAATCCTCTCCTACGACTTTCTCCGTGGTCCTCAATAACCTCTCCTCTCCTCGCGAAGCAAAGTTGTCGAGCAACAATCAACACTCGCCTGTCCCATCCAGAATCTTAAAATAATAGTTACTGATGGCAAACCTGCGCTTGCACAATCGACAAACGTTGCACTGTTCCGCGGTCGAAAAACGCCGGTGCTACCAGCACAGAAACTAAAATACTCCGAACCCCCTCTATTTCATCCCTTTGTTAGCCTCATCACCCCGGTGTCTCAACTTCCTGGCTCTAACTGCGCTGCCATTCTATTGTCCGCCTTTCGTTTCACATGGACTGAAAACTCCCTGCTGAGAGAAGTTCCGAGCTGGAAGAAAACCACTGACTTGCATCGCAGATTTAGAAGACCTAGAGATGCACCAACTGGTCTCTGCCAAAGGCCTTCGCTGTGAAGTCAGGCTTTCCAGGACAGCTGCCTATGGCTTCCCTCAAGCATAATTCCACTGTCACATCGGCGCTACCACCAACCTCAGCTTAACGGCGCCTTGGCCCAAACACAAGGACCGTACCCTATCCCACTAATGTCTCTTTTTCAACCACAGCTGCCCAGCCAGAAAAGTCCATCTACCTACCCCCTGCTAAACAACCACCGCCACCACTTTATTCCTACCCAAATCCACTCCCTTTCTGCCTCCCTCCACAATGGTCCCCCTAGTACTTCGGGTTACTCATACCAGTATAATGAAAACGCTATGTGCCCCAGTTGTTCCTTGCCTCCATCTTCTGTCACATCTCATTCAGCATCCACTGAAAAAGAATATACATCATATGCTTACCCAATTATTCTCATTACATTTAACCCTCCACGCACCGTCTCTCTATCTTCGCAACTCCGCCACTCACCCCGCCTAGACGGCAACATACCCTTCTCTTTAGCGCTAATTAACTGTCGTTCAATCCTAAATAGATTCACTCACATAAAAAGCTTTGCTGCCTCTTCCAATCCGGATATAATCTTCATCACTGAGTCTTGGCTTACCGAGAATACATCTAATAGTGCGACTTCTCTTGCGGGGTACCAATCCTTTGGAGGTGCTGGAAACTACGCCGTGTGGGCGGTTGCCTTGTCTATGTAAGGCATGACCTATCATTCTCCGTTTTAACGCATCCTACACTAGAATCGACCCAAGAATCTGTATGGCTCACTATCAAGGTGTCGTCCTGGGTTATCCACACTGTCTGTATCTATCGCCCTCCAGCTCATACTGCAATTGGTATCCTCCTCTCAGCGGATGCATTTGACCACATTTCTTCCCTCCCACCAACATCGAAAATCACTGCCGGAGACTTCAATCTCCCTGGCGTAACCTGTTCCACAATTATGGCTCCACCAAGCCTAAAATCGTTCGTCTCCCATCGACATCATGGGGGTTGGGTAGAGCACGTAGCGTCACCAACCAGAAATAATAATATATTAGATTTCACCTTTACACATACTGATCACCACATCTTAGTTCATGTCGGAAACAAATTTCTCCCCCTACCTAACCATCCTATCGACACAACTCGTCCACCTTATCTTAACAGACAGCAATTTCCCTCTCTAGTACGCCAACTTGACTGGGGAAGCTTTCTCCTGGCGACTGACTCACAGGCGGCTGCAGATGAAATTTTTTAGCAACATGGACAGCTGCCTCTCGAAACTGATCATCAT